>CANSZD010004269.1:0-127650 GCA_947648045.1 Beta corolliflora
TTTCCCGCAAACACGCCAAACCGCGCCTACCACGAGCCGCTTGCTCGGCGCGAGTCGCGCGCGCCTCTCTAGCATCTTCACAACGAGTCGACCAATCCCCGTGAATCGCCCTTTTGTAGATAGTGTCCACATAACACTCTATTCAAGGCATTATTCCTTACATACCCAATTCCGTACCAGCTTCTTCCAACTAGTTTGCATGAAGTGCTAGTAAGCTTTGGGTTGGTAAGGGCATTGGAAGACAATAATGAATGGGCTGGGGTCGCATGGTTTTTGATTTACAATGTCCCATTTTTGTACATAGAACTAGTATTTGGGCTTCAGCGCTATCTCTACAATATTTTTCGAACTGAGCATGCATTTTTTTCATTCGCAATAAAATATACTTAAAAAACGCAACACTTAAAAGCGTAGACAAATACAATAATGCTGACATTTGAAGTGATGATTCAAGCTTGGTTGAGATGAGCACTGTATATATAATAGCAAGATGTCATGGGCAAGAGTATTCGGTACAAATACGTTGAGTCGATTCCATTACCACAACCCTTAATGTTTCTTACATCGGTAGTCACCCTACGTGGCACAAAGCTTTTTCCGTACACATCGACATACTCTAATTGAAAGAAAAGAGACACATGCACGCGCATATCAAGTTGCACACGCTCTTTTTAATATATGTAGCATTTTCGATTCTATTGGCAATGGAAAAAATATACTCGATACTAATGAAAATGCTAAAATTTTAGATTGCATAGGATGACAATTTGGATGACCAAGTGAGTTTGTCTCTGCAATTTGTTGATGGAATTTTTGATCTCTCTCATTATTGAACAGTTTTGATTATATTAGTAATCTAGTTTTCCCGGTTGATTATTTTGTTGAATTTCCCATTCATAATGCATCATGCTGGCCGGGCTTTTCTTCAACATTATCAATGTTATAAAGCTTGATCAAAAGAAGACTGTGAAATCATCTTGTATAGTATAACAACTAAACAAGTTAATCATGAATAGTTAAAACCTTAGAAGTGTAAAAAAAAAAATTAGTTTTCTTAGATAAAAGGATTTACTTAGTTATCTTACTTACAACTATGTACAATCCCAAATTTATTTTTTGAAAGGAGAACGTAAAATACGCAAAATTGCGAGAAAGACTCCTGCTCCCTGAGCACTATGGAGGCTCTGAAGGGGCCAAACTGGATAGCTGGTCGACAGTAATTGAGCCAATAGACGAATAAGATAAAAGCGTGAGAGGGAGTGGAAGAATTGGAACAGGGAGGCACTCTGCAAACGATACTAAACCATCAATGGATAGGCCTAGCACATTGCATGAACTAGAAACCACCAGCAAACACATTTTTTTTTGTGGCAGTGTCCGTGTGCCCAGTAAATTGAGGTGGACTTACATTTCACGATTCAAAATCGACAATTAAATTAGGTGGCCTGTCTTTCCAAAATTCCTTTACAATTGATCAACACTGTTCCAAGTCTATGTACAACAACAACATAACAAAAACGATAGTATCAGTAACCAAAATTCAAGGCCTAATTAAAAATGCCATCTAACAATTATTCAAAAGAAAAAAATTTATCATCTAACAAGTAAAATGTTTAATTACATAACCAAGTAAACATGTAAGAACAAGAAGCAACTTTTGGAAAGGCTACTTATATTTCAACATGATAGTCTTCCACCTCCACCCTGTACATTTAAATATATACAGCTTAAAATTGTTTGTCATGGTCACTAGGCTTATAGTATATGATAATATGAACACTATAACATAATCTCTTCTATGTGTAATATATATTTGAATGATGAATATTCAATCACTACATTTCTTTCCTATTGAAGAAAAAAAAAACAATGCTAATAATCTTGGCAAGACAATTGTATAAATGGATTATAATTTCTTTTCTTTGTACCTACATTATTCTTTTCTTTTGATTGAAGGCATGAACTCCTACACATATATTGGTCCTAAAAAATAACATGTATGTGTAATAATTGGGGGAAGAAAATTTATACTTGTGATGATGATGAGGTTCTTGTGGCTCGAATATCCGATTTTGGCAACTTCCATCACAAGGGTAAGCACAGTCTATCATTTGCAACTGTCTTCTGTTATAAAACCAATCTCCAACTGCCTTTGCTATTGTCTGCAGAGTATTATTGATATAAGATATTGATGAAAAGGATTCCTTAGTTTAACATAACTGCAACAATAAAAAGTGCGAAAAGTTAATTACTGTATCACTGCTCTTTTCTTTGGACTGTAATCGAATCAACGAATTTGTCGAATCGAACTCGAATAAACTCGAACTACGAATAAACTCCAACTGAAACTGGAATCAAAGGAATTAAAACCGTGAGAGAAACTAACTGAATCGAACGAATAAACCCGAATCAAATCGAACTAAACTAAATAAACTCCAATCAACCGACTTTTCATTAATCTACCCAAAGAATGTTGTTCTCACTACGTGTGCATACGATTTTACGCCGACAATTTCTTTGGTCTAGTTTTTTATGGTCAAGCACCTAGAAGTGAGGGGATGGGTGTGAACCCTACCCAAAACTACCCTTAATTGATAGTATTCGAACACATGGCCTTACCGACTGAGCCAACTTTTGTTAGTAATTGCGTGCGCAAATATGATCGAGAAATAAAAAATAACATTGAATTTATACCGTTTTGTGCAGAACTGGGGAGTGATGACTAAAACCATGTTTCTTGCATTTCAGTTTGGCAATGGGCGAGGCACGAGTTTATGAACAATCCTCTAGATGGTGATTTGCCCAGTTTACTTTTAATGCAGTCAAAAACTCTGACCTAAAATCTGATAAAAGAAAAATGTCACAAGATTGATTGTACAGGTATAATCAAAAGATAAAATTTCTTTTGAACAGTTGAGGCATATAGATAGATGTTGTGAACCTTGCATGACACTAAGCTGATTGGCTGAGCAATTTTATGTCAATCTTGCAGTCAGACCACAAGCCGCGAGGATCAGCAACAACTGGTGCCAATATGTTCTTTATCTGAACAGATAAAAGATCTACTTTGAGTAATGAGAAACTTTCACATAGCAATGAATTTAATGAATTGAAATCAATGAGGTTTAAGGGACCTCTTTCAGTGGCAGATTTAGAGATTATACAATGGGGATACAAATTTATACAAAATCAGCAGATGTCATATTTTAGTTAAACCAATGTTACTCGTACTCAGTTACTTGCATCTCGACATGGGTACTGTCTAAGTGTCTTACCGGCTATCTTATAAAAGATTACTACGATATTTGCCTATAGTGAATATGTTGAAGTGCCCCTAGTCATGTTGGAGTGTCAAGGGTTTGACAGGGTACTCTCTAAACCAGTTTTTGAGAAAAGTAAAGGAGAAAGAAATGAACTAACCTGCCATGAATCATATGCTGCATTTAGTATAAAGAGTGGTGTCCGAATTCTCTTAGCCATGTATTGTGGGAAGAAGCAATTAAAACATCAAAAAATTACATTAGTAAAACTGAAGAGATCATGACTTGGTAACCGTAAACATTACCATGAACTTACCATGACAGGCCTTAAACTTCTGGTGCAAGATGCTGGCAAGCTCTTGGCTGAACCCTGCTCATTAGATTCAAGAATCAGAAAAAGAAGGCACAAATATGAACATTATATTAGATGAAAATGCTGGGTAAATGTGAATTGAGAAAGTAATTATACATGTAATTTTTACTATTTGATTAAAATAAGAAGCCACATGTGATGCTCCAGAGACATCTTTCCTGTTACATTAAGCACAGTATCAAGCAAAACGAACCAAAACAAGAAAACACTAAGTAAAATGCCCAAATATCTTCCTGTAGCAGTAACATTGACGTGGTGTTTTCCAGGGTGATGTGAGACGGTAACGCATCCAAGTGGTGTTAGCTGCTACGCAGGAGACGTTCACTGTAACATGACGGATAATGAAGACTTACACATTGATAAAATAACCAGCATCTGAGAGGCACTTTACTCTAGCACCCACAGGGGGAAGAGCTGGAAATTTATCACAATGTAAAATGGAAGTCAACTAACCAGCTGAACACCCAGAAAGTATAGCCTTCCAATCCAACAACTTTTTCAGCAATCACAGCAAAGACAAACATAACGCGAAAGAAGCAGGGAAAAAGGCATGAACTTAATCATACATACATTCTACATTTCTCATTCCCTTGAGCAATAGATCCTCAATAACAGCATGCCAAATTCTAGCTCCGCGAATTTGAAGCTTAGTAATCTATCACCAAAAGGAACAAAATGGAAAGTATTAACATATATTTGTATTAATGAAATCAAAGAATAACAATAACAATATAAGTAACGAGAATCTAGGTAAGCAATTTACAGGATTCACAGCTTCCACGCTTCCTGTGAATGAGGCACCATCACAATACCGGATTTTCACTCTGTTCCAGTTATAGAAATCTGGAGAATCAATAATGTCTAAGTGAATTCAACATTTTAACCATAGTTATGAAAATAAATCATCAGTTGAGAATCAATGGAAAACCTGGATTAAACATAGGATTGTTACTCAGAATTCCTGAGAATGCAAGTTTCTTGTCCATTCCTTCCAGGATGAACCCAAATGAGAGTATTTTCGTTCAAGACAAGTTGTGATGTTGTTGCACCAACCCCTCCCTAATTAATTTTGCATAAGTTAGACCACTAAACAAACAAAAAAAATGTATACTCGAGTCTAAGAAATCGGATATAACTTCTCCGAATTATATTATTTGGAGCTGAAATGCGCGGAATGGTAAGAATTCTCCTAGAGAAAACTCATGATGTGGAACTAAAAGGTTATGATTGATGAAGGTATAAATATTGACAATATAGGACTAACTCCTCCACATGAACCAACCAACTATTGATCCCAGTCTCCATGTCCTCTATGTAAATGGTATGCAGGAGCACTTCCATCCAAACAAACTGCAGAAATTTCATGTGACATGCAGATGAGATGGTACAACTACAACCACACACAATAAATAACTCAATGTTAATCTGAAAATTGCACTCTTAACTAAATTATGTACTCCGGACTTAAGTGAAGCACGGAAACCTTTGGGACTCGAGAAGTCCCACTTCGAAACATTTATGTTCCTCTTTTAAAGCCCATCCATTCTGTACTCATGAAGCCCAAAAATGACTGAGACTTTTAACATTTTCCATTGCGGATACGTTTCCATCCTTGAAACCCCAACTGTTTTCGTGCCACAGTGTGTAAAACTACTAATTTCCTATCAAAAAGCTACTCACCAGCTCCTCTAGCTACAGCACTTGACTTTTGTAATCCCCACATATAACCCTTCTGGATTTCTGAAAGACCACCATGAAAACCAGTTTCATCCATTGTTGACTGCTCTGTATGTCATCTCTGCCCAAAAGAAAGGACAATTTCAGTTCAAGAATTTGCACATTTTATGTATTGCTATTCCAAGAAAAAGGGACAAAAATAAAAGGTACAAAGTTTGCTGTAGTAGCACTGACAGAAGTCAATATCCCCACATGATCATGTGATGTGACAATTTTCACAATTCCTTAAATTCCACACTGTCAGTAACATAATGACATATTCAACTTCAAGTTTAGTATTCATCTTCAATATCCCACAATCCAGCAATCCCATGATCAATAACATAATCCCAAATTATTTGGCAAACTCAAATTTCTAAGAAACTTGGATTTTTATATCACTAAAAAACATCACTTCCCTCAACAAAACGAAGAAGACAAATCAAACCTGCATAACCATTTTCACAAAATTGGTTGTTTTCACATTGAGAAAGAACTTTTTGGATTGAATAATTCTGGATTCTTACCAATTCTATAATTCACCTCCAATAATCCAACATATGTCAAACATAGAAATCTTACAAGCAAAAGTAACATTCTTATTCATTCATGTATACCCAGAAAAATCGAGAACAACATAGAAAGCAGAAAAGAAATGTCCCACAAAACATGATGAAATGAACATTTTTCATAAGAAGAAATGTTACAGAGAAATGACAAACATATGTTAA
Source organism: Beta corolliflora (assembly GCA_947648045.1). Taxonomy (NCBI): domain Eukaryota; kingdom Viridiplantae; phylum Streptophyta; class Magnoliopsida; order Caryophyllales; family Amaranthaceae; genus Beta; species Beta corolliflora. Next base: position 6,081 of record CANSZD010004269.1, read on the forward strand.
TAACATAAACAAAATGAAAGACTGAAACTTTATGGTGAGAAAGAGAGAATTTGATGATTATTATACCTTAATTTTGTGTAAGAGGTCCAAAAAAGGATTATTGTTGATTGATGAGGTTTACTTTAATGATGTTGGAAAGGTTTGAACTTTGGAAGAAAGAAAGAGATTTTGGGTTAGCTATGGCATAAACCAGGAAAAGCTTTCCTTTTCTTTTCCTATGTTTGTTCTTTATAAGGTTGAAACGTAAGAGTGACATGAGTATAATTTTGTTAGGGATTGTGCAAAGCCCAATGGGCGACATTTATTCTCTGCAAAAAAGGGAAGAATAAAGGTAACAAAGTTGCAAATCATAGAATAATGGCACATGTGTAAAAGTGTTACTTAAACTTCTATACTTGCCAACTTGGGATAAAAGAGATGGTAGATCCTACACTTTTGTACCTACACTTAGGTACAATAAACTACCAAATTTGTTTTGCGCCACGGCACCATGATAGGATTTGGGCCCTGCATCGGACCAAGGCTTTTCACGGCGACCGGCCAGGTTTGCGAGACACTTGAGAATGGGGGTGCCAGAAGGGGAGCCATCTCCCAAAGTCTTCCTTGGCCATCGAACCTCCAACCTTGAGGTTGGAAAGTTTTTTACTATTAGGCCAGCCACTGCATGAAACTACCAAGTTTATGTCATAGAATAAAATTTATGATTCTATACTTTGAAATCTATATATAATACTCTCTATGTATATTTTATTGATATCTATACATAGATAGTGCTAAAAACATTATGAAATTTTGATATTATTGGAATTACACATGGGTAAGAATCCAACAAGATCTCACTTACCTATTTTTTTTATATAAAATAATTACTAAATATTGTCAAAATTTATATACGTTGGCTACAATATTACACGCGAGCAAAATAGAAAAACAAAGAGGGAACATAAGAATGAATTTCCAAAGCTTATATTTCACTCACTTTCTAGAAAAAGCAACAATTTCACTTGCATTTGTTTATAAGCTTATTACTTCCTCCGTTTTTTTTATTCTACATTTTCCATATATTGGGTGTTTCTTTTTTAATTCTACACTTTGCTTTTTAAGCTTTTCCTTGGCCCAAGTCCCCGCCTACCATAAAAGACGCCTTCTTATTATATTTGTTTTTTCTCTTTTTCCACCCAAAAGATCTTCTTTTACTTTTCCCCATTATTTTACATTAAATCGGTAAAAAAGTACTCTTCCCAAAAGACTTGAAAGTCGACACGCATAAATTATTGTGCATACAACTAATGTGAAGCGATAAAAAAACGGAGGGGATAACTTTATATTATTTTCAACAATTAATGGATGGTATTAGCGTAGCATCAGTAAAGTTATCGTTGACGAACGTATGATTCAATTTTGTTGCACATTTTTAGAAAATAGGGAAGCATAAGATTTTTAGTTACTAGTTACTACTACTACTTTCTATATTAGTTTAGAAATCTAGTACTATATTTCCTCAACAAATAATTCCTATACTATAAATCATTGAACTATCATATATGGTTAGTTTTATTAAATAACTTCCATATATGATATAAGATTCTTTTGGGAGATATAACATCAGTATTCAAACATTTTTTTGAAATAGTATTCCAAGTTTAAGAAGAGCTGGGAAGTTTATATCTCAACCTAACCCCTTTTTTCCAAAAGATTTGCACCTTTAAACTTTTTTTTTTTAAAATAGACAATCGAATTACATAATAATAGTCAAGCTATTACAATCCGCAATATAAAGTGGCATACAATAACTAGAGGAGGTAAATCATGTTACGAAATATCCATTTCACGTGTCCTAGAGACCTTTAAAGTTGATATTGCAATTTAAAGTTGATGTTTATATGAGAAAAACCTTAATTTAACTAATGGGGATGATCTATTTACTGGAGATAGATATCAATTTAGTGAAATTCAACTACGCATCAAAAAATATTTATAGATGTAACATCTTCCACTTTTGTGAGACCCTGATTTGCAAATACCCAAAACAGTAGATAATTGGTACACAATTTTCCATATACACATTAAATTATGCTTTTTGACATTAGCATAAAAAGTATTTTCTCCAACCAACAAAGCACCAATAAATGCGTGAAAGATGGAGAAAACGGCATAATGGATGGTTACCAGTTGGTTCATCAAGTTGTTAATGAACAAGTTTCTTTAGGGCCCAAAAAACAAATTGATTATCACCTTTGATTGGTTAGATACTCATATGGGCCCCAGCTCCCTAACTCCAATAGAATCATAGAATATTTCTATCTAATCTTGGTAGTGATATGTTAACAAAAACCTAACAGCAAGTCAGTTCAGGTTAGAGCTGGCAAAATATTACCCAACACGTCAACCCGACCCAACCCAACCCATTAATAATGGGTGTCGAAAATTTCAACCCGTAATTAAATGGGTCGACTCGACCTCAACCCTGTTTAATTAAATGGATTGGTCGGGTTAAAATCGACCCGATTTTAACCCGTTTAACCCATTTATGAAAAAAAAACCTAAAATCCCTAACTCAAATCAAAGCAAAAAAATTAGGGGTGGCTCATAAAGTAATAAAGTAAAAACCTTAACTCTTCTAAGACTAAACGACAAACCCTAAGAAAGTGAGAATTTACGACGCCAAAACTTCTCGAGTCTTCTACCTTTCTTCTCTATTTCTTCACTCGTGAGTCTTCCGCTCTTCTAGTCTTCTTCACAAAATCAAAACTTCTTCAAATTTTCTACCCAAGATTGATGTCTGAGTCAAAAGGAAAAGGAAACTCACTTCCCTCACATATTTGTAAATAAATTGTGTAATGGCTTAATGTTAAGTTATGGTTATGTAATGGCTTACTTGAATTAATCAAGATGTGTAATGGCTTAACGTTAAGTTGCCTACCACGTTATTTGTAAATAAATTATGTTGTTTTATTTTTTTCTCGGATTCAACACGAAAAAAATTAACACGGGTCGACTGAAGGTTGACCCGTTTATCATAAGGTTGGGTTGGGTTCGGTTGTAATTCCCAACCCGTTTGGGTTAACGGGTCGGGTTAGGTCACGGCGGTTCTCAACCCGATAACCCGCCAACCCAACCTCGATCTTGACCCACCCTCGACCCATCGCCGCTCCTAGTTCAAGTTGCGCGTTAAATTACATACTCAACCAACAATAGGGGCGGCATAAGCATAATGCGTAGCGAGCTCAAGGCCTTGCTTTTGGATTTATTTTCAACAAAAATAAGTAAAATAAGTTCGATTCCCAAGTAAAATAAGTTCGGTTCAAGAAAAATAAGTAAAAATAAGTTCGGTTCGGCAAAAAATAAGTTCGCCTTATCTAATGTTGTAATTATTATTTTTGTTTTCAATATTACTATTTATATTGTTATTATTATTAATATTATAATTATAATAACGATGAATTTGGAATTTTAATTTTTTAATTTTTTAAATTTTTAATTTTTTATTTGTTTATTTAATTTTATTTTTTATTTTATTTTAATATTTAATTATATATTATTTATTATTTATTATTATTATTATTTATTATTATTATTATTTATTATTTATTGTTATTATTATTTATAATTATTATTTATTATTATTATTATTAGTTATTATTAATTATTTATTATTATTATTATTATTTATTATTTATTATTATTATTTATTATTAAATTATTTATTATTATTATTATTTATTATTATTTATTATTTATTATTATTATTATTTATTATTATTATTTATTATTATTTATTATTTATTATTATTATTTATTATTATAATTATTATTTATTATTTATTATTTATTATTTATTATTTATTATTTATTATTTTAATTATTAATTATTATTTATTATTTATTATTTATTATTTATTATTTATTATTTATTATTTATTATTTATTATTATTATTTATTATTTATTATTTATTATTTATTATTTATTATTTATTATTATTATTATTATTATTATTTATTATTATTTATTATTATTTAGTATTATTTATTATTATTTATTATTATTTATTATTATTATTTATTATTATTATTATTATATTTATTATTTATTATTTATTATTTATTATTTATTATTTATTATTTATTATTTATTATTTATTATTTATTATTTATTATTTATTATTTAATATTTATTATTTAATATTTATTATTTATTATTTATTATTTTATTATTTATTATTTATTATTTATTATTTATTATTTATTATTTATTATTTATTATTTATTATTTATTAATTATTATTATTATTTATTATTTATTATTATTATTTATTATTTGTTATTATTATTTAGAAAAAAATAAGTTCAGTTCAAGTAAAAATAAGTTCAGTTCAGCAAAAATAAGTTCAGTTCAGCAAAAATAAAATAAGTTCAGTTCAGCCAAAATAAGTTCAAAAGCACGTCGCTGCGCTTAGAAATGAAAACAGATGAGGGGTTGTGTATCAAAAAGTTCACTCATGTCAACCACCTACAACTTTTCCATTTTATATTAATTGCAATTTTTTTGTTTTATATTGTCTCATTATTAAGATAAATTAAAAAGTTAATTATCAAAAAAAAAAAGTTTAGAACAATAACGTGGTGAAGAAAATATATACTTTATAATCTAGATTTCATTATAATAAAGTTGATTCTTGATTTTATGTGAAAAATATGATTTTTGGCTAGACAAAAGTTATATCTTAGAAGTACTAAGGGCATGATTGATTAAGACTAATACCTTTTGGCAAAGAATTAGACTAAGAGGATTGAATTCACCTCAAAAAACAAAATGACTAGCCAAAAGTTATATCTTAGAAGTACTAAGGGCATGATTGATTAAGACTAATACCTTTGGCAAAGAATTAGACTAACGATTAATTCACCTCAAAAACAAAATGACTAGAAGTTAATTAGCTAGGTTTGACATTTGGAGTAATTTATTCTTTAGTTCATTTATTATCATGGCTTCTAATAAGAGTTCGCAATTGATTTTGAACATAATCAGTTTATCCAAATCGCCAACTCTACTTTTAATTTTTTTTATTAATTAATCAAAATTCAACTTGGTTGAAAAAAATCACCATCATCGAGACACCATTACAAAATCCATCACCATCAATCTTTGATCATCTACGCCATTAATAATTTTAGGTGGAAGATAAGGAATCAAATAGAAATAGTGATCCCATTGAACACTTGATTAGTTGCTTTGTTTGGTCTACATCAACATCTCTTATCACATTACCATCAGGGATGTATTAGTAGTATTTAATTAGCATCTAATTTTTCTTTTTTGATAAGGAGAAAGAAAACTTAGGAAGGCCCGTCAATCAAAAAGCCACCTCAAAACATCCTTTATGGGACGAAAAGAGAAAATCAATATCATGGGAGGATAATTATATACGAGATCCGAGTGAGAGTGTCCGCGATGCGCCATAAGGGTCCGCTTTTGCTTGTTTCCCGAAACAATAGTTGAACCCGAAAAATATCAAATTTAAACAAGTTAGCATTGACATCTAAAAATGATATTATTAATTTCCCAAGGGGACTTTCCAGATATTCCTAACGAGATTAATAACGATGAGATTATCGCCTTCAATCTCAAGATTAGAAATATTAAGCGACAAAGCCGCAATAATGCCTTCCTTGAGACCCCTAGCTTCAGCTTGTAGGATGGAAATGTTAGGACCAGCGGCCAAGGCTCCGGCCCATAAGAGCATCACCCGAAGAGTTCGGATCACAAAGCCTAGTGCGACATTACCGTTATTTAATTTGGAGCCATCAAAATTAAGCTTTACGTGCCTGCACACGAGGGGGACCAGGCCGAACCCCGGACTCCGTGCGAGGTTTATCTCTCTTGGTGTTTGCGGTTAGATTAGGCTTAGAGCCCATTTCTTCCGAATTAAGAGCTTTGGACCACGAGGTAGCAAAATTACTAATAATAAAACTTGCCTTTTCCCGGAGCTGACACCACTTCATCATTAAAAACAAGCTTATTCCTAAAAACCACACAAACCACCAAACAAAGGAAAAAAACGATATTTCGATTTGGGACTACAAATGAGACAAGCTTCCAAAATAGAACGGGAAAGAAGTAAGATCTATATTTGCTAAACAAGAAGGGGGCTCCGGCCAATCAAATGAGGCCTTAAGATGGGAAAAAATATCTAAAGTAAAAGGGCGGGCAAAACAAAGATGGCATATAGATTCACCTGCATTATTACGGAACACGCATTGATGCGGCAAAAAAATATGACTTTTCTCAAGACGCAATTTAGTCGGGATGCCATCATTACAAGCTTTCCAAAGAAAGTTTTTAATTTTCGGAGGAATATTAAGCTTCCAAATCCAATTAAACTCAACTTTTTCTAAAGAGGAGGGAAGAATCCCTTGAAGCAAGAAGAGCCCCACTCTTGGCGGGAGTACTCACCATCACCGTAAGGGCCCGGATGAGATTATCCGGTTGGGACTCGAGGGGATATAAATAGAACAAATCGCGAAACAATGTGAGGTGGGACAAGGGAAAGAAGCATCCGAGAGTCCCATTGTCCGTATGCGGGATACATCTATTGACCGTCGATTTTTCGTAACCCGGGATAGGAGTAATGATAGACTTTAGAGAATATTGGAAAACCTAATTATCCATCCAAAAATTAATATTTTTACCATCACCAATCCGCCAACGTAAACCTTTTTAAAATATCACGTAAACTTAGGAGGTTACGCCATTGCCAGGAAAGCCGATTTAGAAGCTTTAACGAAAAAAAATACTATTATTTTTTATGTACCTTTCGAACTAATTTGACCCACAAATTATTATCATTTTTAACAATCCTCCACAATAGCTTCATTTGGGAGAGCTTGGTTGTTAGCTTCCGGCTTTACGGAAACCTAATCCACCCGCCGATTTTGGTTTGCAAATTCGATCCCAACCAATAAGGTTAGGGGATTTATTAGTGGTTTCCTTATTCCAAAAGAAATTTCTATAAGTTCTATCCAGTTAACTGGGAATAGATTTAGGCAATAGAAAACTTTGCATTTGATAACTAGCCTTAGCAAAGAAGATTTGATTGGAGAAGAACCGACCTACCTCGCTGGGAAAGAGCATTGGCTTTCCATTTAGGGAGTTGGCTAGTCGTTTTACTAACCACGAGCTAAAGTTTCTTTAGTCACCTTAGAATGAATAATAAGGTGGCCCCAAATAGTCCCCTAGATCATTAGTTTCCTCGCATTTGAAGGATAGAGGCAAAATCACATTTTTACGCCTCCCGAGATATTAGCAAGACATTGGAAAGAAGATTTATGATAATTGACTAGTTGACCGGACATTGAACAAAGTACTTATCCAAAATTTGACGGATGACCGAGACAACTATAATTAGTGGCTTTAGCAAAAATCATTGTGTCATCCGCAAAGGTAAGAAAAGGAATTCGCATACTGTTTTACCAATAGGAACTCCAATTGGTTTAGTAGGGCCGTATAACTGAAGAAAGTAATCTAGCGAGAAGCTCAAGACACAAAATAAATAAATAAGGAGAAAGAGGGTCACCTTGCCTAATCCCTCGAGAAGAGGAGAATTTATCACCTCGGAAGCCCATTTACTAAGACAGAAAAGGATGAAGAAGAAACACATTCCTTGATCCAACCAATCCATTGCGGACAAAAACCCAATTTGTCAAGAGTAGAAAAGATATAATTCCACTCTAATCTATCATAAGCTTTCTCCATATCGAGTTTAATGGCTATCCAACCATTAGAACCCGATTTAGTTTTAAAAGATTGAAAGATTTCATGAGCAATAAGAATATTATCCTGAATTAACCTATCGGGAATGAAAGCACCTTGGAGGGGATGGATAATCTCGACCCATGACTTCCTTTAATCTATTAGTGATGATTTTTGAGATTATTTTATAGATGGTTGAACGAGAGGCTAATGGGTCGGAAATGGTTGGCAGAGGAAGGATTATCAATTTTAGGAATTAGGGTCAAAAAGTAAGATTTATTTCTTTAAGGATTTTTCCGAATGGAAAAAGGCTTGAACTGCTCTTATTACACTATTACCTACTAGTGGTCTAGTATTTTTTGAAAAAAGAACGGTGGAAAACCATCTCGGTCCCGGGGACTTATCGGGGCTAGATCAAAAGTAGCAGATTTAATTTCGTCTCTGCAGAGATCGCCGAAGTTAGGAAAGCGTTATTTTCTTCGCAGATGATATTATCCAAAAGAGAAAAATCATAGTCGGGATGAAAATAAAGCGAGCTATCGGAGAGGAGAATCTAGCTTTGAAAGCATTAGATAATTAGTGAGAGATAGAATCGAGATTGGTGATTACTTCACCCGTTGAAGAAACTATTTCTTTAATTTGATTCCTATTACGTCTAATGGACGACGAGTATGATAGTAAGATGAGTTAGAATCTCCCAAGAGAAGATAATCGGTTTTTACTCTTCGTTTCCAAAATTCGTTGCTAAAAGTTAATAAACCGGAACGTTTTTTAAGAAACAGATCTTGTTTAGTTTGATAGGTAAGATTAGTAGGGTTAGCGAGGAGGGAAGATTGGATCTCCCGTAAGCGTTCGTCAACTTTCCTCAATTGGCGAAAAATGTTGCCAAATTGAGATTTGTTCCAATTCTTGGACTTATCTTTTAATAACTTACATTTTTTAACTAGTCTAAACATATGTGAACCATCAAAATGGGTGCACCACGTTTTCTTTACAAGGGTGTCATAATCTTTTCTAATGCACCACATTTTTTCAAATCGAAAAGGAGGAGCCTTTGAATTATTTGAAGGGAGATAATTAAGGACAATCGACAATGATCTCGACGAAGTGAAGACATGGTGAATTAATCTAGCTTGTGGAAATAAAGAAACCCACAAAGTTGATGCTAGACCTCTATCAAGTCTTTCATGAATGTTGTTATCACCGGATTTTTTTCCTCCATGTGAACCGAGGGCCTAAAAAGGGCGTTCTATACAAGGGAGATTACTCAAAATATTATTCATGGTAATGAATCTAGAAGCAGATACAGTAGCACCCCCTTTTTTATCATTTGCGTTTGAAATTTCATTAAAATCCCCTAATATTAAGGGAGTTGAAGAGAAAGGGCATATGCAATAAGTTCAGACCAAAATTCTTCCTTGAATTCTTTCTTGGCAGGTGCATAAATGAAAATGGCAACATAGCTAATATTAGAGCTTGTAATATGAATTAAACAAGACATAAATCTCACATAACTTTATATATAATAGAGACTAAATGGTTGGATATTACAAGTTTTCCACATTAACCATAATCCACCGAATAACCTATAGTTGGGATAAAGTCAAAAGCGTGGAAACCACACGATTAATCATAGCTTGGGAGGGTGGGGATTGTGATTTAACTTCGCAAAGCATCAAAATTCTAACATTGTTATGTAGACAAAAATCTCGAGTTTCTACCAAGCGTTTTTTCTAGCACTCGCCACGAATATTCCAACATGCAATAGACATTATTTAATCATAAAAGGGTGGAAAGTTGGCTACCATTCATCATAAAGAGAGAGCGGATTAGTTCCCAAACATCTATAGTCACACATGACAATACTATATAACATTATCAGATATCTTGAAATGGAAAGCTTCCACATGATCTTCCAAGTGCATGAGGGCTCACAAACAGTAGGGTACCACCCAAAATCCATTAACAAATACTCATTGAACAATAAAACTCTTATAGGGTGCCACCACCCTATTAACTTGATGTGGAGAATAATCAATAAACTACTGGCTTGAATGACATCCTCAATAATAATATAAAAACGCTTATAAGGAATATTCATTAATAGATGCCTTCTTGATAACTTATAACTAATGAAATTCAGAAATCTATTGAGAATGACAACATTTTTCTTGGAAGCCTTCTTTAGGCTCAAAAGGACTAATTTATGGCAATAAATTTTGAACAAAAAGCTTGAAAAATCTCCAATCCAGTAGCTTCTGTAGCCTAAATTGGAGTTTTTATAGAAAAGTAAATCTTTGCGGTAGACCCAACAAAATCCACTCCAATAACTTCTGTAGTCTAGATTGGATTTCATTGAGTTTATCATTACATAGCCAACCATTCCAAAGTAACTATAACAATTGGCTACTACAACCATAGATGAAAAACATATTACTAACCAAATCCAAAGTATGAGAATGACAACATACTTAAAAATCCAGCAATGGTCTATGAGGATACCCTTCAAGGGGAATCCAAATTCCTTCACAGCATCCACTTTTAATAATAAATCACAAAATTTAGGTACTTTTCTAATTAAATGACTAACATAAGGCCAAAGAACGAAATATGAGATATAATTATCTCATCAGTGTCTAACATCAATTCTACTTTTGATATAATATCTAAAGTGAAGAGATTATGAAGCAAACTTACAAAGTTTGCTTCTTGCATTAAATGCAGAATTATGAATGGATTGCAAGCCACAACATCCACTTCTTAGATTTGCAAATTTGCTTAGAAAGTACTCCAACGGGGAGGAGTGATTAGTTGACCACATAATCACACCCCATATAAAATATTTGAACTCCCAAAATTGGAAGAAGACCGACAACATTGCAACGAACTCTGAGAACAACAGAGCAGCAATACCACCAAGAAGAAGATTTTTAATGGAAAACGAAGAAACAGGACGCAAAGCCCAAAGATGAACGGCACCACAAATCCAACAGACAAAGACGAAAGAACACACCCTACAAACCCTAGCCAAGAAGCCTAATTTGAACTTGAATGGAAGAAACAAGAACCCTTTAATCCAATCTAAAGAATGGAATGAAATTCCTACATAAGACCCAGATGAAATTATTTGTATAACATCTAGGAGATGAGATAAATAACTCTCAGCAACTGAGAATTTCTTTTGAGAATCTGAGATTTTTTTTCGGGAAATTTGGGAAATCAATTGAGGGAAACTTTTATGTTGTATTGTAAACAAATTTGGGAACTGAGTTCCATTAATCACAAGAACTAAAGATAGGAGACAGATGATAGAAACAACCAAGAAGACTTTAGTATTTTGGATGGCAACAAAACTCACGAAATTGAATTGGGGAACTTTTGGATAGCTTTGGCTAGGGTTTCTATGTTGACGGGTTTTGGAGGACTTGATGCTAGAGTCTCTCTCTCTAACTTTCTCTCTCATTCTATTTGACTTTTTGAGATACTTATTTAATTAGCATCTATTGATTGTGCACATGTCACTTTAAAAAATGTTAGATCCTTTCGAAGATAACAACAAACTAAATGCTTCTTGAGACAAAAGATTGAGGCTAAGAACATGGCTATTTGTCTACCTTTCAAACTACTTGAGGGTAAAAGGGTAGACTCTAATTAGAGCTGATCAATGTCAACCTGGCTCGTGGGTCCAACCCGAAAAATGCTCAGGATTGGGCAAAATTTCGGGCCCGATTTTCGAGCTTGGAAAGAGCTTTATATAATTTTTGGGATGGGTTGTGGAAACTTAATTTATGTTGCGACAGATGCAATTAACGAAACAAATAGTAATGAACAATCAACACAAGAATTAATGTGGTTCACTAACAATGTGTTAGCTACATCCACGAGCGAGAGGAGAAACAATTTTATTAGGTTTAGGAGAGAGTACGATTATTAAATAATACGGAAGCGAGAGGTTAATAATAGGGTTTATATAGTACCCTACTAATTAACCTAAACAGATGGGCCTAAACCCGAAACTAAAACAGACCCGATATATTAAATAACATATACCGAAACCCCCGTGCTAGGTTAATCCTAGCGCCAGATAAATAATTCAAAACATAGTTTAACAATTTAAAACTGAATTTCTAATTTAAAATTTGGACCGATCCAATAATTTGGATCTGAAAAACCCGCTATATTCGGACCAATATAATGGGTTTTGGGCACCAAAAATCGGCCCAAAATTTGGTGCAACTCGTCTCACCATTTGATTACCTCTAACTCCAATTAATGCTTTTGGAGATGCATAGCCTAGATGCCTATTGATTTTCATGAAAGAGTTTGCTATTTATCAAACCATTTGGGTACTAGTAAGGTAGAGAATAGAGTGAGTCACATATTAAAAATACGTTTTTTTCACCAGGTACCCCTGAGGTTTCACGAAATGCACCAGGTACCCTCGTTGTTTGGGAAATGCACCAAATGCCCCTAAGGTTTGACTGAATTGCACCAAATGCCATTAATGATGAACGGCGTTAGACTGCCGTTAGTGCTTATTTACACAATTGCCCTAATGTTGTCTTTTTCCTCCTCTTTCTCTCTCCTCCCTCCTAATTATCTCTAATTAAATCCTAATTATCTCTAATTAAACCTAATTAGTTAAATCCTCAACCATCCCCTTGCAGGACCCACCCTCCTCTTTGTCCACCCACCCCCGCACTTTGGCCTCCCACCACCCAGCCTCAAGACCACTCCCTCCCCTTCCCCACCCCTCGTCCACCCACCCATAAACCCCGAAAACCACCCCTCCCCCTCCCCTCCCCTGCAGCACCCTAAGCCACCACTCCCCCACCTCCCCGCGACCCCCACCACCCCCACCCCCTTCGAAAAATAAAAATAAAAAAAATGAAAACGAAAGAAAAAGAAACAAGAAAAGAAACGAGAAGAGAGAGAAGTTGGATGGAGAAGTTAATGGTATGTAATTTTGAGGTGATTTTTCACAATACAGATGGTGCACGCGGCGGCGTGGGAAGGCGGCGGCGGCATTCGTCTGTCTCCCGGTGAGTAGCGGTGAGGCACATCGCAAACGGGAGCAGGGGCCGAGCGGATGAAATAGAAGAGAGTGCGAAGGAGAGAGAGGAGCGCTGATGGCGCTACGATGCATCGCGGCTGCGGTGAATGACTGGCGAGGGTTTATGGTGTTCAGAGGGTGGCGGTGCACCGGGGGTGGTGCGCACAGTGGTGGTGGTGTGGTGGTGTCGTGAGAGGAGTGAAGAGACTAATGGGTCCACTGGTCTGAAGGGCAGCAAATCAAAGGGAAGAGGAGGAAGACTCCAAATGATTAAGAAGATGATGGTAATGAAGGGAGGGTTGGGATTTGGGGTGATTTTTGGAGAAAAAATTGGGGTGATTTTTCAGAATTTTGGTTTGAATTGTTAGGAGGGTTGGGATTTTAGAATTTCGAGGTCAAACTAGTAAGAATCAAAGAGATTAAGCACAGATTCGACCTCCATTAATGGTGGCTAGTTCTTAGGGGTAGGAGAGAGAAAATTCTAGGGGAGGGGAAGGGGAGGGAGGAGAGAGAAAGAGGAGGAAGAAGGTAACATTAGGGCAATTGTGTAAATAAGCACTAACGGTAGTTTAACGCCGTTCATCATTAATGGCATTTGGTGCAATTCAGTCAAACCTTAGGGGCATTTGGTGCATTTTCCAAACAACGAGGGTACCTGGTGCATTTCGTGAAACCTCGGGGGTATTTGTGAAAAACCGTTAAAAAATATAATTACTAGTTCCCCCCTTTTTGTTAATTACCAAATTGTTTGCTAATTAAATGTTTCTTCTCGAAAGCACTAGAAAACTACTTCCTCTATTTCGTAATACTTGCAACCGTTTGACTTTTGCATTATTCATCTATTAATCACTACAAGAAAATCGTTTTTGGCAACGTATAAAATCTTTGGCAACAATTTTGGATTTTTAGCAACGACATACACTCATTATGGCGATATGCTTGTTACAAAAGGTTTTAGCAACGACTTTTTCTTTTGTTGCGAAATATGCTATTTTAGCAATGACAATTTCGTAGCGAGAATATAAATTGTTGTTGTATTTCAAAACATAGATGGAATATGTAAGTTATTTTTTGCAACAAATGAATTTGTTGCGTAAAATTCCTTCTTTGGCTACAAGGGTATTTGTTGCCAAAACAACATTTTCGCTACAAACATTTTGTTGTCAAAACCATATATTATAGTCATTGTTTTAGAAAATCTTTATGACAACAAACAATGTTGTTGTCAAAACAAAACATCAATATTTGTAGTAGCTTGTATCCCCAGCTTTCTCCTGTAGCATTGCATATCATATGAAATTATTTAAAACTTTTTCACAATTCTAAATTAATTAAAAAACTACCAATTAATTTAAATAATTGGCTTACATAAACCAATTCAATGTATGTTCCTTACAAAAAACCACTGAATTACCATTAAACTATCATCATATTCTCCAAAATATACATCATATTTTCCAACATATATGCAGATGCCAAAAAGTTTAAGAGTTTCTTTAACAAAAAGTGGTTAGACAAATATGTTAGCTATGCTTGAAATTTGATTTGCATTTGGTAGTCCTCGTTAACAATCCAAAAATAGACTAATTAGTGCACCATTTGTGAAGAGTGATTCAATTGAGATAGGTACAGAAAGACTTGTTTGAATCTGACTTAGGGTAGTGGCAAGCCGGGACACATCGTGCTATTACAAACCAGTTTATCCGATGAATTCCTCCAATTTGTTTCGTTTCAAACTTAATCGTTGCATGGTAGCTCAAGCTCATGAATTGGGAGCAAATGTCGCACATCTCTAAACACTTTTGGTTATGTTATTGTAATTTAATTAACTAGTTTTCAAAACCCATGCAAGAATGCACGGATTGTAAATTAATAGAGTTCATTTGATTAATTATTTTATCACGAAATAAGAGATATTTTGAAAAAATTATTGAAATGATTAAATTTATATAAAGAAAAGAACAATTCACACATAATTAGAAAGACGCAATTCTCATTTAATAGACAACACATTAGATTTTTCATGTTCACGCAAAAACATGTCCATGGAAATTTATCTCGTGTTAACTCATATATAATTGAAATAGGGTCATCTAAAAGCAAATTAATCTCTGTGTTAACTCATATTTATCTCTCTGTTAGCTGGCTTGTATTTGGTGGCATGTTTGGTTTTCCCGCAATAAAGTTATTTTCCAAAACGAAGGTATTTCTTGTTTTAGAACGGTTGAGCTTATTAAAAATTTTGTCTAAGAATGGTTCTTTGTTCAAGAAGCGGATATGGTTTATACCTTTCTAGTGCTAAGTCTAGTTCCTCTAAAAGCCTTCGTCCATTTTCCGGAAGTCCGGTGGGTTAAATCCCCCAATTGAGTCTTTTAAGTTAAATTTTGATAGTTCTGAACTTCAGGATGGTAGTGATTCGTGTGGTTTTATTATTAGGAATAGTACGGATGGTATTGTTATTATGGGTGCTATGTCTATTCATAGTAATCACTCTATTCTTGTTGTTGAAGTTTGGGGTATGAGAGAAGGTGTTCGAGCTGCTCTGGCCTCTGGTATTAAGAATCGGTTGTAGAAGGGGATAATTTGGCGTTATTAACTCTCTCCGAAGGACTTGGAAAATTCCTTGGGAAATTGATGCCTTAATTTGTGATGCTCGCTCTGATTTGCTACATCTTGGGAATGTTTCTTTTTCTCATTGTTTCTGGGAGGCTAATCAGGCAGCGAATTTCCTGGCTCACAAAGGTCACATGTGTGGTTCTCTTCATTGCTGGTTTGAACTTCCTGACCTTAACTTTCTCTCAATCATCTGGAAGAATATTTTAGGTTGGTCCTATTTAAGGGACTAGCCTAGGTTTTCTCTCTTGTTAAAAAAAAAATCTTTATAGGAGTCAAATCTACATCATCTTCGTGTTGCTAAATGCTACAATCTCTGATTTGATAGTCCCTTGAATTTTGCCCGTATCGATAATCAAAGTTCAATTATAAGGTTCATGAATCGTCCTTCAATAATTAATTGGCGATTCATATATAATTGACCTTCTCCTTTTCAAGCAAGATTTTCTCTACATTCCTAATTAAGCAACCTCGAATTGTCCCCAAACACATCACATCATGTATGTTCGTAGTCTAATCTTGCATGCCTATAACAGTATATAAGATGTAGCATGAACATTGAACGAATTTCATTATTGGAAAATCACTTTTAGAAAACAACAAGCTCATTATGTCCGACAAAATCATAAAAAAGAATAACAAACCTGCTCAACTTAAAGCATTATTAAAGCATTTATGAAGTTGTTCAACAACGAAAACAATGCTAAGCTTGCTTGTTATCTATCTTAATTAGAGCCTACGAATAATAACTTGTGCCCCTCGTAAGGGTTGAAGGGTCATTATAAAGTACGGAATATGAGTATAAGAAGGTGAAAGCTCGAAGGAATAGTGTTGAAGCAGCACAGACAAAGCCATCTTAGCTTCTAGCATGGCTAGGTTTTGCCCTATACAAACCCTTGGGCCCCATCCAAATGGGAAATATGGAGCTGAATCTTTATCGGATGCCTTTGAAATCCCCTCCGAGAACCTACTAGGGTTGAACTCGAGCATGTCACTTCCCCACACTTGTTGATCTCGATGAAGAAATGGTGTTGGCACGAAAACATGAGCACCACCAGGTAGGTGTTTATCTCCCAACTTTGCTCCTTTTCGTCCCGTGGTACGGATTATGCTCGACGGTGGGTATAACCTTAACGATTCTTGCAAAACCATAGTCACCTAGAAAAGACAAAAAAAATATATTCAATTAACTATATACTCCCTCCGTCCCTAAGGCCCCGTTCTTTTCAACTTAATTTACCGAACCGAACCGAACTTATTTTATTTTTCTCGAACCGAACTTATTTTTGATGAATCGAACTTATTTTTACTTATTTTTTGCCGAACCGAACTTATTTTTACTTATTTTTGCTGAACTGAACTTATTTTTGCTAAACTAAACTGTATTAACATAATATTATCAATACTTATTATTATAATAATCAATAAATATAAACATAATATTATCAATACTTATTATTATTATTTTATTATTTTATAATAATAAATAATAAATAATAAATAATAAATAATAAATAATAAATAATAAATCATAATAATAATAATAATAATAATAATAAATAAATAATAAATAATAAATAATAAATAATAAATAATAAATAATAAATAATAAATAATAAATAATAAATAATAAATAATAAATAATTAATAATTAATAATTAATAATTAATAACGATAATAATAATAAATAATAAGTAATAAATAATAATAACAAAAAATAATTATAATAATAAAATAATAAATAATAAATAATTATAATAATAAATAAAAATAATAAATAATAATAATAAATAAAAATGATAATAATAAATAATAAATAATAATAATAAATAATAAATAATAAATAATAAATAATAAATAATAAATAATAAATAATAAATAATAAATAATAAATAATAAATAATAAATAATAAATAATAAATAATAAATTATAAATAATAAATTATAAATTATAAATTATAAATAATAAATAATAAATTATAAATTATAAATTATAAATAATAATAATAAATAATAATAAATAATAATAAATAATAATAATAATTAATAAATAATAAATACTAAATTATAAATAAAAATTAAAAAATTAAAAATTAAAAATTAAAAAAATTAAAAAAATTTAAAAAAATTTAAAAAATTTAAAAAAATTTAAAAAATTTAAAAAATTTAAAAAAATAAAAAAATCTAAAAAATAAATTCATCGTTATTATAATTATAATATTAATAATAATAACAATATTAATTGTAATATTGAAAACAAAAATAATAATTACAACATTAGCCAAAATTGAACTATTGGGCCTCCTCTTTGTATTATAATTAATGTATAGCTTGGGTATTGTTGTTTGATGTAAAAGCCCACTTATACTTTTATTAGGTTGTATATTGTTCTTTCCTCAAGCAGTGAATACAATCAAGGAAACACATTCCTCACAATCCCCGTTTTCTTCCATAGTTCTTATCACATCTCATCATTTATCGAATTCATATATGCAAATTACTCTATCCATTTTAAAATAACCCTTCAACCTCCACATATTAGGAGTATGACACATGTCTAATTGATTTATAATTAAATTGATCTACAAAACACATAAAAAATAGAACAATACTATTCGTAGAAATTAAGCTAGAAGCACTAGTCAACTTACAATTTTAAGACGGCCTAAGTCATCAAAGGTAGGTGTCGTTTTGTGGCCAACAAGTTTGTGCACTTCTTCTCTTGTCTTTTCTTGCCAATCTTGATGCATGCTTAATGAAACAATGGTCCAAGTGAGCAATGTTGCAGTTGTCTCATGCCCAGCAAAGTAGAAAAGCTTGCACTCATCGATAAGCTCTTGCAATGTTAGCCCAATTTTTTCTTGCTGGAAGTTAAGATTTGACGCTAGCATCAAGCTTAACAAATCATCCTTGATAATACTCCCATTCTTGATGGCTTTCTCACGCTTTTCAACTATACCTCTTAGAATTCTCGTCACTTCTTTGTTGATATATTTCATCCTAGCATTTGCTTTCGTTGGCAAATGCCTAAATCGAGGTATAAAAAAAGACAAAGAAGATATAGAGAAAAACATAGCACAAGATCATTAGAAATCCTACCAAATTCAGTTCTAATAAATGTGCTCGATTGGATCACACAGATACAAAATTCGAGTCAATTCTAAATTTCTAACCTATATTTATGTCTATACTAATACTTCCTGCGTTTTGAATTACTTATAACATATGGACTTTTACATTTTTTATACATTATATTTTGACCATCTAGTATGATTAAACATAGTCATATGGGAGTTTGTTAGATTTATCTCGATGTATACTTTTAAAATATCAATTATTTTTTTATAATTTTTACTTATAGATAATAGAAGGTATCAATGGTTAAAATTGTGCATTAGGAGGCGTGAAATTGCTAGTGTTGCAAGTAATTGTAACGGAGGTAGTATTTCACAACAGGATTCCTTATTTACACGTTGAATCTTAACAATCCGTCTGATTCAGAAATCTTCTATATATACATCTTAAATCTTGATATTAAAGTAGTAAATTTAATCAATAAAGTGGTATACTAGAACCAAAAACATCACTATGATAATATACATGTAATCAAGTCATAAGTTGCATTTTTATATAATATTTTTATTATAATTTATATATATACTATTTTTTGTAATAAATATATACTAGTCACTCCGTTCTTTATTGATGTTCCTAGTCGACTTGCAAGTTTGCCAATTCACATCTTTGACTATTATTATATGTAATTATAAATTAGTAAAAATTCATAAAACAAATTTGATATCAGTAAAGTACTCACTGAGGATGTACTAAATAAGATCCCACATACATGATTATGTTCTTTTTCTTATATATTGGAATTATTTTTGAAGATTCTTTGTAATTTTTTCTTATATAATACCAAGATTCCAATTGAGAACATCAATAAGAAACGAAGTGACTATTATTTCTGCTGGATATACCACCAAAAATTTGTTAGAATAATAAAAGTTGTTCAAAACGTTAATTTAGATATTTCTCATATTTCTAGATTATTTTGATATCTTGGTTGATTTTTTTTCAATTATTAAATTCTATCTAATTAAAAGCCTCTCCATTTTCCCCTTAATTTGGTAACTGTATTTCCTTTTATTAAACGCCCCTTAAATTTTTACTTATTAGAAAATTATGTATGAGTATTATTTTCCTATATCAATGTTCACTAATCAATTAGTCTTCTCAATAACATAAATATGGAGTTGTCTCTTTCTTGACTCCTTTCCTTTCTCCTCTCCCAAATAAATGATTCCGTAAAACATGTTTGGTTCAAGTTATAAAATAGAAAAGGAATGAAATCAAACAAAAGGGAGGATGGTGGTGACAACAATTGTTACCCTTGATGTTTAATTCTAGTATGGGAAGAAAACTTTGATAAGTGTCAGATTGAATAGGGTAATTACAAATTGCATTACCATAGAATTGAAGAGGATAAAAAGTAAAAACTAGGTGAAAATTGTTAGCCTTCTGTAATGGAAAATCTTATACCAACCATGTACTAAGGAGTTACCTTAAGAATGGAAAGGAGGCCATATAGTAGACTTTTGAAAGCAACTTTCCTTGCTCATTCAGGAGTTGAAAGACGTTGCTTCCTTCTTCATAGCTGCTGCCAAATGCAACATGTGATATAATATCTGCTGTTAATTTTTGAAATTCAGAGAAAACATCCACTTCACACGAGTCCTTAACACCCAAAACTCCCTCCCATTTCGTAATCATCCCTTCTACACACACTGCAGCTGATGGCATCATTCCCTGTCATAAATTAAGTCATGCATCCAATGTTAGCATGCATGACGCACATAATTTTTCCATCATCATCTTAATTATGGTTACCTTAAAACATTCAATATTTTTAGGTATGTAAGAACTAAGAAAAAAGGTCCTACCATATCAATAGTTCTAATCTTACAAGTAAACCCGAGTCGGATTAACGGGCTAGACACTTTGGAAGTGGAAAGTGAAGATAAGGGAAATTTCCTTCACCAAAGTGCTCCTAATAGGGATTCAACCTCCAACCTCGTTACAATCCCGGACCAAGCTTAGCGTAGTAGAATATTTACTTTATGGGGAGTGTTATTGTTACGTGTATGTATATATATATGTGTGTGTTGCATTGGGTCCCTATTAGGGTCGTATCATAGGAATACATTGAAAATATAGTCTAAAGGATTGGGGAGAAATTCACAACTCATCATTTTTAAACTATTAAAGTCTAGAATTAGTACTAGGATATGTTTAATTGATACTAAATTTTTTTCTTTTTGCTTTTTTCACTACTAAGTGCAGCAAATACACCTCCAGTAGTACAAAAAGTGTTATGATGATTCAATGTTTCATAAAAAAGGTTGTGTTGATACTTGAAACTATGATGTCTTTACTTCATACTAAAATATACTTGACATGTCATATTTATATATACTTTTTAGGTGCATGCATTTAGGTTGCATTTTAGAGCATTTAGATTCATATTTAGGTTCATATTGCATAATATTCTTAAGTTATGCTATTCTACTCCTATTTGGTATGTTTTTGTGTTTTTGATGAATTTAAGGAATTGAGAATGTATTTGGAGTATATATAGCTAAGCTTGAGGATTAGGAGCATTTGGAAGAAGGTGCATTACATAAGGATTTTTGGATATATTATAGTGTGAGTTTGAGCGGAAACAAAGCGGAAAATCATTTGAAAAATGTAAAAAAAGGAGTCATGTCTACTCTTTGACCATACCTTTTGATGTGTCTATGAGAATTGAATAATTCCAGCATATTTGGAAACTAGACTTAAAGATTTTTCCAAAGATAGATGGCATGCCTCGAGGAGACTTCTAGTCAAGAAGTTATGCCTTTCAAAAGTTTGGGTTGTTTATGCTGGAATATGTTATCGTACGCGCAAATCACTAAATCCGCCCATTTAATGATTTATTCGACTTTCCTTATTTTGTAACTTATTTTTCCACTCATATTAGGATTTTAGGATTATTTACATATATTAGGAATCACTTGTAAAGAAGAACAATCTTTCTCTCACACATTATTCTTATTCATAGTTTTAGTTTTTTTTCTTCTTCTTTCTCTCTCTAACTTTTTAGTAGTAAACCCTACTTTTTATTCTACTTCATTAATTCGTTAGTTCAATTAGTTTCTTTCATTGATTTCTTTTAATTATGTTTTCCTCTGAAGATTTAGATTTTATTCTTTTTTTCATGATTGAGTAGTTTTATTTTCTAGGGTTGGGAATCCATGTTTATATAATATGAATCTTGATTAATGTTATTGACGGTTTGATTAGTCGTTGATATTTCTAATAGATGATTAAGTTTATTTTGTTAATCTTGCAACCTGATCAATTGTTTGATTAAATCTTGCTAATAACGAGTCATAGGTCGAGAGATAGGACTCATTAGAGGCTTACCTACAATTAGCAAATCTGATTATGTTAGTGGCCGTACTGCATATGTTGATTTGAGAGTGTTAAGATCTGACCTTAGGATTAACCTATGCTCTAGGTATCTGATTAGTTGAACTATTGATGATATTTTGAGAGATTATAAATATGAACATGGTGAACCATTGCCCTAGATACTTTTAGTTTGATTTTCTTGTTTTATTAGTTTAGATCTTTAATTCTAATATTTCTTATCTTGTTTAGTTTCTTCATACCTTAGAAGTTATATTAAAATTACCATCTCTATGTGGATTCGACCCTACTTACCCTATTATATTATTATGAGGGTTTGGTAGGATTTACTTTTGACAGATCCTATTAATACTCCGGGTTAACATTATTAGGTAGTTATAAAAATAATGGTCAAAACTCAAAAGTTCATGAAATTAAAAGAGTAAGACCAGAATAATAAAAACATGGCTTGGGTAGTGATAAAATAATGTTCAAAAGTTCATGAAATTGAAAGAGTAAGATCTAAAAAAATAAAAAAGGAGGGAGGAGTAACAACTAACAAATACTTCCTCCGTTTTTTTATAGATGCTACATTTTCCTTAAATGGAAATGTCATAATAGATGCTACATACCATAAATGGATCCCTTTTCACCATAAAGAGAATTTTTTTCAAAAAACTACCTTTTATAACCAACTTTTTTCAAAAAACTACCTTTTAAAAATTTTCTTTCAAAAAACTACCTTATATAACATATTCCTTTCAATATACTACCATATTACGTTTATATTTAATACTAATCTATAAATGACAATCGCCCTAGGTGTTCTTGCAGGTGGAGTAGCAAGAAAAGAATAGAGAAACGATAGGGGAGGAAAGAATAGCAATTTACGGTGACTCAATTATTAGTGATTAAACCCCATTTATGGTAAAATGGTAGTATATTGAAACAAATTTGTTATATAAGGTAGTTTTCTGAAAGAAAATTTTAAAAAATAGTTTTTTTGAAAAAAATTGATATCATAAAGGTAAAATTGGCCTCAACACCGAACTATAGCGGGTGACCCAACACCACCAACTACACTAGTAGCCTAAACACCACCAACTATGGGGTGGGGTGATTTCACCATAAATGAGGTCGGAAGCCTAAAATGTTGCCGATAAAATGTTGCGATGACGGTGGGTTTTAGTCCATCCCACCAACCGGCGGAAGCCTAAAATGTTGGGTTTTTTAGTTGGTGGTGATGCACCCCCACGTAGTTACTATCGTAGTTGGTGGTGTTGGGTGCACCAAGTATAGTTCGGGGTGATGAGGCCAATTTGCCTATCATAAAAGGTAGCTTTATGAAATTTTCCCCATAAAGATTTTAAAATACTATTATTAAAAAGTTGATGGTCCCCACTTTCCCCTTTAAAATACCCATAATTTTCCCTTAACAAATGTTTTTTTATTCAAAAAGTGGTGGTCCCCTACTTTTCTCTCTAACATTCTTATAAACCCCTAAGTTAATATTTAATACTAATCTATAAACGACAATCGCCTCTTGCCAGCAAGAAAGAATGGGGAAAGAAGAGAGAAAAGAGGAGGAAAGAGAATTTTACGGCTCAATTATTAGTGATTAAACCCCATTTATGGTAAAATGGTAGTATATTGAAACAAATTTGTTATATAAGGTAGTTTTCTGAAAGAAAATTTTAAAAAAGTAGTTTTTTTGAAAAAAATTGATATCATAAAAGGTAGTTTTATGAAATTTTCCCCATAAAGATTTTAAAATATTATAAAAAAGTTGGCCCCCACTTCCCTTTAAAAATACCCATAATTTTCCTTAACAAATGTTTTTTTATTCAAAAAGCCCTCTTTTGTCTCTCGACCTTTCTTTAAAAACTCCCACTTGTATCAAAGATGTAAAAAAACGGAGGAAGTAATTCTAAACAATAGTAACCAACGAGCTCTAGTTCAATGATTATCCGTTGCACCTCTCCCGGGGAAGGGGGAGGCCGGTAAAAGATGCTTCTTTTCGGGCCTTAGGCCTCCCTTGGATAGGAAACCCAACCACAAATTAATCCATGCACCTGAAAAAAAAACAAAAAAAACAACAAAAAAAAAAAACAATAGTCTGGTAACTGAGAAGTCAGAAGTAAGACCTTGAGCTTCTCCAAGTGGAAGGCTGGATTGAGCAACTTCCTGTGCATGGCCCATTTTTCTCCATTCAAAGATGAGACACCAGCAACAAAGAGTCTAGTAAAACCATTAATCTCTGGTTTCTGAAAATCTCCAGATTTATTCGTTAACATCTCTTTAATCAACTTTGGTTCCAGCAGGACTATTCGAGGCACTGTTCCCATCCATATGTAGAACATTTTACCTGTGCTCGATAAGGAATTTGGTTAGTTTGATACGGCGGATCGGATGCGACGCACGTGGGTTCGGCCCTTTAAGAACTCGAGAGAAATAAAATTAAAGTTGTTTACGCATTAGCAATTATGTAGTACATATTTAAGCATCCAAAAATACAGATGTATAATAGGACAATTGTATCCTCAATTTTTTGGAAGAAATGTAAATCCAAGTAGCTAGATATTAACTATTTACAAATTGAAAATTGGAAGGCAAAAAGTTCAAAAGTAATATATAGAATCACAGTTAAACATTAGTTTGGATTTTAAAAACAATTAAAAAAGTAGATTTTTTTTTTTGAGGGGATTAAGAAAGGGAAATTTGATACGAATAATCCCATATATATTTTCTCATTCTAGGATGATTCTCATAGTAATCCAAACTCTTATTTTTTAGCCGTCATTGATACATTTTGGGTACATTGTATATAGGTAATTGAAGAGTTCATATTATTTTGATCAGATAGCACTCAAGTTTCGGTGTTTTTCAAAATAAAGAAAAATTGAGATTATTATAAAATGATGGGTAAAACTTGAGATTATTTGGGAATTTTTCCCTAAAAAAAATGAACAAAATGCTCCATAAAGCTTAAAACTAAAAGAGAGCAAAACAAAATTATAAAGTGGATCTCTATCTAAATCAAAAAAGGAACAAAAAGGTAATGTCGTATAGAATGAAAACAAAATAAAACAAAATATGAAAAAATCAGCTAACAACTTAATTAAGATATTGACATTTCAAAGAAAACAAAACAAAAAAGAGAAGGAAAAAAGTAAACAAAAGCATTCCACAAGTATTTGAACCCGCGTCAGCGGGACAAAGAGCTGAATATTTGCAGAAGCAAACCACTGAACCAGACACCCAAAACTAACTATAACGCGGTGCAAAAAACTTATAACTAATGTCTAGTTTCCGATTTTTCGTCGATTTTCTTCTTTTTTCTCCAGATTTTTGTGGGTTCAGTTGAACCCACTGAACCCACACTGGATCCGCCCCTCTTTGATACTTTTACACACTATCATACTGCAGATTTTGTTAAAAAAGACTTGGATATTACTGTCAGTGTTTTTGTAGTTATAATTAAAGTAATAAATTTATCGGTTTTTTCACTATATACCCTTGACAAATTAAAAAATTCACCATATACCCTCAATGTTTCAAATATTCACCATATACCCATAAGTTTCCGAAAACGTTCACCATATGCCTTTTTTCTAACGGACGTTAACTCGCCGTTTGCCATTATTTTCGACTTTGCCACTATTAACCTAATTACCCCTATAAAAATTGTACTCCTACGTTGTAAGCATCATTCCCAAAGAGTTGAGAAGGAACCTTTAAAGTATGTTCAGATTTGAAATAATTTCCATAGCATGATTTGGCTATAGGTATTAATTGTAAGACTAATAAATTTAGAAATGCACTGCACATAATTAATATTATAAGATAAGATTACAAATTAATGACTTACCATATTCCTGCACAGATTGATGGACAAGAGGATTAAGACGAGATAAGATATCATGAGACGGAGTCTTAGGCATTGAAGCAATGGCTTTTTGCATCATTTTGGCCATCTTTGCCCGATCTCCATTCCATATTTTGTAACGAGGGCCAGGGATTCCTTGCTTCCTTAACCACCTCTCTTGCCATTTTGGCTTCAACAAGAGAGCGTGAAGCAATTTCACTATAATATATGCCACAAAAATACCTAAAATGGACCCTGCCACCTTAATGTAAGAAGCAAAGTGGTCTTCTACTAATATTCCTATTTGAATATCCATCAGATTTATTTTCAGGTCTATGAGTTTGGCTTTGGAAATGTGAATTCTGACCCTATTTATTGTAGGAACTGAATTAGTAATTAAACTTTAATTTCCCTTTAGTTTGATATTTGGTCGGCATGATACAGGTAAAATACTAAAGTAACATGAGTGAGATGTACGATGTATGCAGATATATTCGGTTAGGTAATTTTTATTGTTGATTTTCCGAGATTGCCGGCATCCATCTACCCATTTGCTCTGCTGAGGTATCTTCTTTCTCCTCTTTCCTTTATTTCTTTTTTCTTCTCAATATTTGATTAAAGAATGAATATTTGATTAAAGATGGTGTCTTATTATGCACCATGGAGTTGACCTAATCCCATGGGGCCAGTGAAGCACTTATAAGCTATAGAAAGTATGGTTACCTTAAAAGGAAACAAAGCATGCATCTTACATCCAAGAGGGCCCTTCTCCTCAAGGTTACGTGTTTGGGAATCCCCAACATTATAAATAGCACAAGTCTCATCTATGAGCAAGTATTCAATTCTTACCTACAAAAATCAGAGCATCTCTCTCTCTACATTGATCACTTTCTCTCTCTACCTCAATCACATCTGACTTGAGCGTCGGAGGGCCGATCCTGGAACAACCCCCGGGGTAGTCTAACCTTGTTTTGCAGGATTCCGTCGTACGGATAACGGAGCTCAAACACTTCTTCTTAGGGCCCACATCAAATCTCTTAAACCTATCACAATCCCTTAATTTCTTGACAGAAACAAAGTGTACATCCAATATCTAGTTTCACATATATACTCTAACCAATTTAAATGTACATTAAAATCCGACCCAAATGAAGGACATCCTACCCCTTCCTCCTCACAGCTTTTATGCTTCTGGCCACTGGAATTTGAACCCTAATTTTCCTCCTAGGCCCTTGGAGATAGGATACGGTATCACAATACAAAGGGTCTTTAGTGGAATTTAATGAACCTTATTGAACTTTATTGCACTTATTGAAAATAATAAGACGTGATTGAAAACTATTAGACTTTCTTAGAACTTATTGTAATTGACAAAATTCATAGAATATCCTCAAATTATGAGACAAAAATAATAGCTTTTATATGAAATTGGAGAAGAATCAACCAACACTAATCTAAAGTACCATTATCTTTCAGATGCAGAAATAAGGTTACAATTGAGATATTTTTTACAGTATTAAACAAATTGGGAGCTCATTAATGGAGATTGATAGACCAATGAATATTATCACGGGATAGTTTCATAATGGCTACAATAAAATTGTAGCCATGATAACTTGTCTAATCTATACCTAGACCATTTATTTCTAAACCAACATCTACACCGTTCGTTTAATTGACTTTTATAATTAAACTAAAATTAAAAATAACAGTTATATATTAATCAATTTGCAATTAACGATTCACCTAGTTTTGGCAATTGTTTTTGAATGTTTTAAAGGTCAACGAAATCAATAGCAAAAATGAGTCACTAAGAAGGGAGGGCTGAAATTAATTTATCTGATGGCACGATGCCCTACTCGCCACTCCCAACTAACGATACAGATTCGCCAAAGCCACAGAGCCCCATAAGTACCTAGACATTGAATCAAGGTCATCCAACTCAACAATGTTCATCGGCAAGATCCGGGTATCACTCTTATCCATTAACAATGTACACCCATGTCTGAGTAGCAGATATGTGAAAAGCTGTGTGTCAGCGGGACGAGGCGCTAGCTTGCATTTGTCAAAAATCTTCTGAATACAAATGCCGCCGTTCTTCTAAATAGGTACGTGCTAGTGAAACACTACAAAAAAATCCACTATATAGCGAAGGACATAATCTGTCTCTAAATCGTGAAAATCCGTCGCTATATGTAATCAGAGACCGATTTAGAGACGGATTATGTCCGTTGCTAAAGTCCTCGTCGCTAAACGAACTTAGAGACGGAATCCCAAATATCGGTCTCTAATTTAGCGATGGAATAATATCCGTTTCTAATTCCGTAGCAAAACATTAGAGACGGATTTCAAAATCCGTCTCTAAGCTTAGGGACGGATTTTGAAATCCGTCTCTAAACTTGGAGACGGATTTTAAAAATCCGTCTCTAAACTTAGAGACGGATTTTTGAAATTTCAAAAATCCGTCTTTAAGTTTAGGAATGGTTTTTTTAAAATCACCTATTGTTAATTAGTTGTTCGGTTCAACCCGGTCCCATTACCGGTTCACAATCTCGCTCTGGTCAACCCGGTCTGGCCTTGTAGGCAAGGCTCTTGGAAGCAGTGGAAATGGGTAAGGGGAATCTCCATTCTCAAGAACCGCAGTTGGTAGGAATCGAACCTGTAACCTCTAAGTCACAAGGAGAAACTCATACCAACTACACCAAGTACTACTTGTTTACTTTTATGTGTGGAATTGATAATAATTGAAAGAAATATTAGAAACGGATCTTAAAAATCCGTCTCTAATTCAGAGACGGTCTGAGAAATCCGTCTTAGAGACAAATTTGAATTTCCGTCTCTAATTTAGAGACGGATTTGAATTTCCGTCTCGAAAGCGTATTATAAAAAATATCTACTTGTCTAAATTAGAGACGGATATAAAAATCCGTTCCTAATTTAAAAACGGAAATATATGAATCCGTCCCTTAAATTAGGTACATATATATATGAATCCGGCTCTAAAATGCATTATTAAAAATAGCTTATCGTTTAAATTAGAGACGGATTTGCAAATCCGTCTCTAAATTAGAAACGGAAATAGAAATTCGTCTCTAATTTAGAGACGGATTTGAATATCCGTCTCTAATTTAGAGACGGGTTATCTAAATTGCATTATAAAACATATCTACTTGACTAACTTAGAGACGGAATTCAAAAACCCGTCTCTAGAATTCAAAAATCCGTCTCTAAATTAGAGTTGGAATTCAAAAATCAGTCTCTAAATAAGAGACGGATTTTGAAATTCCGTCTCTAAATTAGAGACGGATTTTGAAATTCCTTCTCTAATTTAGAGACGGAATTCAAAAATCCTTCTCTAATTTAGAGACGGGATTCAAAAATCTGTCACTAATTAGAGACGGAATTTCAAAATCCGTCTCTAAATTAGGGACGAAATTTCAAAATCCGTCTCTAAATTAAATCTAACTTTTTGACAAAGTCTGAAAAATTGGTAAAACTCACCAGAAACGGATTTTATAATTCCGTCTCTAACTTAGGGATGGATTTTAAAATCCATCTCTAATTTCATAATGGCTCATTAATTTCATAATCTGCCAAACATCGTGTAACATGATCGTCATCTCTCCGTTTGCCATTATTTACGACTTTGCCACTATTAACCTAATTACCCCTATAAAAAAATGTACTCCTACGTTGTAAGCATCATTCCCAAAGAGTTGAGAATGAACCTTTAAAGTATGTTCAGATTTGAAATAATTTCCATAGCATGATTTGGCTATAGGTATTAATTGTAAGACTAATAAATTTAGAAATGCATTGCACATAATTAATATTATAAGATAAGATTACAAATTAATGACTTACCATCATATTCCTGCACAGATTGATGGACAAGAGGATTAAGACGAGACAAGATATCATGAGACGGAGTCTTAGGCATTGAAGCAATGGCTTTTTGCATCATTTTGGCCATCTTTACCCGATCTCCATTCCATATTTTGTAATGAGGGCCAGGGATTCCTTGCTTCCTTAACCACCTCTCTTGCCATTTTGGCTTCAACAAGAGAGCGTGAAGCAATTTCACTATAATATATGCCACAAAAATACCTAAAATGGACCCTGCCACCTTAATGTAAGAAGCAAAGTGGTCTTCTACTAATATTCCTATTTGAATATCCATCAGATTTATTTTCAGGTCTATGAGTTTGGCTTTGGAAATGTGAATTCTGACCCTATTTATTGTAGGAACTGAATTAGTAATTAAACTTTAATTTCCCATTAGTTTGATATTTGGTCGGCATGATACACGTAACATACTAAAGTGACATTTGTGAGATTTACGACGTATGCAGATATATTCGTTTCCCAAGATTACCGGCATCCATCTACCCATTTGGCCATTTGCTCTGCTGAGGTATCTTCTTTCTCCCCTTTCCTTTATTTCTTTTTTCTTCTCCATATTTGATTAAAGAATGAATATTTGATTAAAGATGGTGTCTTATTCTGCACCATGGAGTTGACCTAATCCCATGGGGCCAGTGAAGCACTTATAAGCTATAGAAAGTATGGTTACCTTAAAAAGAAACAAAACCTCTTACTTCCAAGAGGACCCTTCTCCTCAAGGTTACGTGTTTGGGAATCTCCAACATTATAAATAGCACAAGTCTCATCTATGAGCAAGTATTCAATTTTTACCTACAAAACCCAGAGCATCTCTCTCTCTACATTGATCACTTTCTCTCTCTACCTCAATCACATCTGACTTGAGCGTCGGAGGGCCGATCCTGGAACAACCCCCGGGGTAGTCTAACCTTGTTTTGCAGGATTCCGTCGTACGGATAACGGAGCTCAAACACGTCTTCTTGGGGCCCACATCAAATCTCTTAAACCTATCACAATCCCTTAATTTCTTGACAGAAACAAAGTGTACATCCAATATCTAGTTTCACATATATACTCTAACCAATTTAAATGTACATTAGAATCCGACCCAAATGAAGGACATCCTACCCCTTCCTCCTCACAGCTTTTATGCTTCTGGCCATTGGAATTTGAACCCTAGTTTTCCTCCTAGGCCCTTGGAGATAGGATACGGTATCACAATACAAAGGGTCTTTAGTGGAATTTAATGAACCTTATTGAACTTTATTGCACTTATTGAAAATAATAAGACGTGATTGAAAACTATTAGACTTTCTTAGAACTTATTGTAATTGACAAAATTCATAGAATATCCTCAAATTATGAGAGAAAAATAATAGCTTTTATATGAAATTGGAGAAGAATCAACCAACACTAATCTAAAGTACCATTATCTTTCAGATGCAGAAATAAGGTTACAATTGAGATATTTTTTACAGTATTAAACAAAATGGGAGCTCATTAATGGAGATTGATAGACTAATGAATATTATCACGGGATAGTTTCACAATGGCTATAATAAAATTGTAGCCATGATAACTTGTCTAATCTATACCTATACCATTCATTTCTAAACTAAAATCTACACCGTTCGTTTAATTAACTTTTATAATTAAACTAAAATTAAAAATAACAGTTATATATTAATCAATTCGCAATTAACGATTCACCTAGTTTTGGCAATTGTTTTTGAATGTTTTAAAGGTCAACGAAATCAATGGCCAAAATGAGTCACTAAGAAGGGAGGGCTGAAATTAATTTATCTGATGGCACGACGCCCTACTCGCCACTCCCAACTAACGATACAGATTCGCCAAAGCCACAGAGCCCCATAAGTACCTAGCCATTGAATCAAGGTCATCCAACTCAACAATGTTCATCGGCAAGATCCGGGTACCACTCTTATCCATAAACAATGTACACCCATGTCTGAGTAGCAGATATGTGAAAAGCTGTGTGTCATCAGCGGGACGAGGAGCTAGCTTGCATTTGTCAAAAATCTCCTGAATACAAATGCCGCAGTTCTTCTAAATAGGTACGTGCTGGTGAAACACTACAAAAAAATCACTATATAGCGAAGGACATAATCCGTCTCTAAATCGTGAAAATCCGTCGCTATATGTAATCAGAGACGGATTTAGAGACGGATTATGTCCGTTGCTAAAGTCCTCGTCGCTAAACGAACTTAGAGACGGAATCCCAAATATCGGTCTCTAATTTAGCGACGGAATAATATCCGTTTCTAATTCCGTAGCAAAACATTAGAGACGGATTTCAAAATCCGTCTCTAAGCTTAGGGACGGATTTCAAAATCCGTCTCTAAGCTTAGGGACGGATTTTGAAATCCGTCTCTAAACTCAGAGACGGATTTTAAAAATCCGTCTCTAAACTCAGAGACGGATTTGAAATCCGTCTCTAAACTCAGAGACGGATTTTAAAAATCCGTCTCTAAACTTAGAGACGGATTTTTGAAATTTCAAAAATCCGTCTTTAAGTTTAGGAATGGTTTTTTTTAAAATCACCTATTGTTAGTTGTTCGGTTCAACCCGGTCCCATTACCGGTTCGCAATCTCGCTCTGGTCAACCCGGTCTGGCTTTGTAGGCAAGGCTCTTGGAAGCAGTGGAAATGGGTAAGGGGAATCTCCATTCTCAAGAACCGCAGTTGGTAGGAATCGAACCTGTAACCTCTAAATCACAAGGAGAAACTCATACCAACTACACCAAGTACTACTTGTTTACTTTTACGTATGGAATTGATAATAATTGAAAGAAATATTAGAAACGGATCTTAAAAATCCGTCTCTAATTCAGAGACGGTCTTAGAAATCCGTCTCTAATTTAGAGACAAATTTGAATTTCCGTCTCTAATTTAGAGACGGATTTGAATTTCCTTCTCGAAAGTGCATTATAAAAAATATCTACTTGTCTAAATTAGAGACGGATATAAAAATCCGTTCCTAATTTATAAATGGAAATATGTGAATCCGTCTCTTAAATTAGGTACATATATATGAATCCGGCTCTAAAATGCATTATTAAAAATAGCTTATCGTTTAAATTAGAGACGGATTTGCAAATCCGTCTCTAAATTAGAAACGAAAATAGAAATCCGTCTCTAATTTAGAGACGGATTTGAATATCCGTCTCTAATTTAGAGACGGATTTGAATATCCGTCTCTAATTTAGAGACGGATTATCTAAAGTGCATTATAAAACATATCTAGAATTAGAGACGGATTTTGAAATTCCGTCTCTAAATTAGAGACGGATTTTGAAAATCCATCTCTAATTTAGAGACGGAATTCAAAAATCCATCTCTAATTTAGAGACGGGATTCAAAAATCTGTCTCTAATTAGAGACGGAATTTCAAAATCCGTCTCTAAATTAGGGACGAAATTTCAAAATCCGTCTCTAAATTAGATCTAACTTTTTGACAAAGTCTGAAAATTTTGGTAAAACTCACCAGAAACGGATTTTATAATTCCGTCTCTAACTTAGGGACGGATTTTTAAATCCGTCTCTAATTTCGAAACGGAAGTATAAAATTCGTCTCTATATTTTTTTAGAAACGGATTATTAATATTCCGTCTCTAAATTAGAAACGGATACAAATCCGTTTCTAAAATTCCGTCGCTATACAAGCGTTTTTTGTAGTGAAATAGCTCATCACGAGTAACCTGGAGGAGCTCCTCGTACCCAACGTACAAATCACTAGATGCCTCAATAGCAACTCGCATAATCTGCCAAACATCGTGTAACATGATCGTCATCTCTCCGAAAGGCAAGTGAAATGTGATCGTATCGGGCTGTCAACGTTCTATAAAAGTTGAAATCAATGGCATGTCGAGGTGCGTAAACATAATAAACGACATATGGGCAATACGGGATGCGGAGGCACGCTGCTACAAGTGAGCATCGAAATGCTTCCTCCAACCCTATAGAGTCTGAAATGAACCCGAACGATTATGACATCTCAAGACTCCTCGATCACACTCCCCATTATCCCAAAAATAGCAGGAAATGTGGCCTGGCCAACTAGGAATCACGCTACCGCCAAGAGGTCCCCCCGGGCATAGAGCCCGTAACTAACCATGAAGTATCAGGATTTGCTCCTGCTCTGACTAGGCCTGGTACTTGACGATTCCGCAGAAAACCTCCCTCCTCTACCCTTATTCACGGTAACGCGGGAGGTGGCTTCACCCACCTCATCTTCAACATGGTCCCTCGAACCTCCACCGCTCATCCCATTATCTAACTCCTCCTCGTCCTCGGTATCCCAATCCGGACTGTGAGACTCATCCTCACGAGTAGGAGTCGGCCTAGACCGATATATATTCTGCCCTTGCCCTCTAGTCGACGCATCGACACCACGAGATCCGTTATGTCGTGTCCCATATCCCTCAAGATCGACACTCTCGGTGCCTAAAGCCCTCTATTTATCCTAATTATCAATTATGTTAATTAGTGATTTTTAAAGCTATTTAAATTATTCAATTCAATATTTAGGCATGTTCGTCGTTATTATCTTCTAATTACTAGTAATATTAATTAATCATTAAAATAAATTATTTATTAATAGTCAACATTAATCACTAAATTGTCGCATAACAATTAATCAATTATTATAAAATAATTTATCACCATTAACATGTAATAATCAATAATTACGAATTATAAGAAATTATTCGCTAATATTAACCTAACATGCTTATATCACGAATATGGTAATATCACTAATATGCTAACATTAATATGCTAATAACATGCTCAAATAAATTAAAACAATTTATAACTAATGACATGCTAATAATTTTAGTATTATTCATAATTTATTCACTAAAATCACTAAAATTAAAATAATTTTTGTAATTATTAACTATTAAACGCTATTATAATTCAAATAACTTTCGTAATTTACTGAAAATAAAAAAAATCGCCAATGAAGGAATCAGTTTATTTTGGTCTCCTCCACCGAAGAAACGAACGCTTTTCTCTTTTCTTTCACGGAGGAAACGAAGATCTGGAGGAAACGAAGCAGATCTTCGGTTCCCCCACAGAGAAACGAAAAATAAGTTTGTTTTCTGTGTGGAGGAAACAAAAAAAGTGTTTCCATGCTTGTGCACCACTTTTTTCGGCCAATTTACAAAACTAACATGACTACATGAGATGAAGACTTTCCGGCACCATTTTCTTTTACCTTCTTTTTTGGGCCCATGCTGCTCAAATCCGGTCAACTTGCCGCGTTTTGAAGGTGGTGGTGTTGGTGAAACCGACCCTTAAACTATATTGAAGATGGTGGTGGCGAAGGTGTTGAACGTGATTTTGGTGTTGGTGGTGTTGATGGTCGTAGGAGTGGTGTTGTCCGCGGTTGCGTGTGGTGGTGACTTTTGTTGCGGTAGTGGTGGTTGGCGCGGTAGTGGTGGTGGTTGTCACGGTCGTGATGAATGTCGCGGTGGTTGTGGTGGTGGTTGTGTTGAAGGATGGATGGATGAGAAGTGAGGGAAGGAGTGATAGTGAGGATGAGAGGTGGGACGAGGGTATATGTAGGGGAGGTAATTGAAGAACGTATGAAAAAAATACGAACGATATTAGTAAATACGGGCGGTAAATGGTAAACCCCTTTTTAAACGCACAAACATAGTTATAAATGGATGTGCAAAATACATAATAAATTTTGGATGTACAAAATAAAAAATAGATTATGAATGTGCAAATTAAAAATGATTTTTGGATGTATAAATATAGCGTTTTGTATGTATACAATTGATCCTATGTGGCACATTGTATTTTGCATCTTCTGTGGGCATTTTCTTTAGCAGATGGATCTTGAATATGAACATCGAATGATACTGATAAAGATGAGCTTGTATAAACGTCTTTTTGTTGGATCGAGTATCTCCCAAGATTCCAACAAGGACACATTGGTAATTTAACGCACTAAGCAGTTAAGTTGATACCAAATTAAAGTAAAGTTGATATCAATTTAGAGTCAAGTTGGTACCAAGTTAGAATACTAAACCAAATTTTTATGTTGTAACAAATTGATATTTTGTAGTGAATAGAGTCAAGTTGGTCCAAATTGCAACTTGGTACCAACTTGACTCTATTTGGCACTAGTCATGATGGAACCAAAATTGCAATTTGGTACTAGCTTAATTCTATTTGATACCAAGTTGGTTCCATTTTGGTACAAACTTACTTCTCCAACTCATAAAATTATGAGTAGTGTGTCCTTATTTTGTGACTTTTTGTTATATGCTATGATTTTAGAGTTAATAGTTATGATTTTCATTAAATAATTTAAATTATTAGGTTAACAATGGGGGATGTTCATAAATGGGTACCTAATTTTTCTAGTTAAAAAAGGTAGTACATGACCCGGCACGAAAAAAGCAGATACTTGTAAACTGGGTACCCGATTTTTCGGGGTTATCAATTTATCATAGGGTTTAGTTGACTCGCGCAACGCGAGGGAACTTCCTTTGATTATTTTGAGGTTCAGTGTTAGCTTTTCTAGAATCATCTTCTTTTTTTTTGTCATTGGAAGGAATCATCTTTCCATATTTAATTCCCTCACATGATCTGTGTTCTGTCTTCAGATATACTCCCTCTGCTTTTTTTTATTTGCTACATTTGATTTCTTGGGAATGAAGCCACTACTTTGACCGATTATTTTGATTATTTTATAAGTAAAAATATAGTCATGTGTGATCTTGTTAGATTCGTCTCAACGTGTAGATTCATAATATCAAATTTTTATAATTTTTACTTAAGCGAAATAAGAGATATTAAGAGTTAAATAATGCTTTGAAAACCGTGCAAGTCAAATGTAGCAAATAAAAAAAAGCAGAGGAAGTAGTATATATATATGATTATTCGCTGTAAAATTTCGATAACTCCACCCAGATACACCCGTGACCCGTGCAACGCGAGGGAGATTCCTTTGTCTTTCGACAATTTCCTATGTTTGATAAACTTAAATAATGAAATTACAAGAGTACACGTAAATTATATGTAATGACGAAGCATTGCTTGTATTATGATATAGGCTTATATTTCACACCCATAATAATATAGGGTCAAACTTATAAGAGGTATTTACGAACATACCCTTTTGTTAATTATGTGCTGATATTTTTTTATTAGGAAAAACATTTGGAGTGATTTAACTATGTCTTATATGTTATACTCATTGTATATTTTATTTGGAGGACCCTATTAGGAAACTCTTTGGTAAGAAGGTCCCTACTAGAGTCTAGACCAGCACTTTTCGCAGGTTAGTCAGTCCAACTACACAAGTCAACTCATGAGAGTAGGTCAATTCTTGAAATCCCTACTCAAGATCGGCCCTGAGGCAAGGCGAGAGAGGCCACTGTCCAGGGCCCAAGTAAAAAAGGGGCCCAAATATATAAACCGTCTAATACTAGCTAAAGTAAGTGTTCTGATAATAAATGCAATGTCATCAGTAATAGCACTTAGGCTAGCTCATATTATCAAATATTCATGTATTTGCAGAGTATTTGAGGAGAATTAAAAGCTCCTCCACGTAATCTTGTTGATTTAATGCTCATTAGTTGGCTTTCTCTTTTACTACATTCGTTCCTTTTGAATAGTTACATTTACACTTTTCACGCATGCCGAATTGTCGATGCACTACTTTAAGCCTTTATATCTCTAATTTTGTATTTGTAAAAAATATAAAAAGTCGATATTCTAAAAGTACATATCGAGACGAATCAAACAAGACTCTACGTGACTATATGTTCTCTTAACCATAAATCACAAATGATAGTCAAAGGAAAAATTGTAAATAGTGTCAAAAGTGAAAGTGCAACTATTAAAAAGGAACGAAGGTAGTATCTATTTTCAAAGGTTTAATTGGGCTTCCCCATAGCTTGATCCTCTCTCTCTCTAGAGGGAGGAATATTTGCTAAATTTTGTTTTCTATCATAAAACGAAAAGTCTTGCCTTTACTTTTACTAATTTCTCCTCTTTGATCAACTTATTTTTAGAGTGACCTCCTTGATATAGTCATATACGTCATATTGTAAGATCATATATAAATCTTTTTGCCCTTAGAATCATTGTTGCTGAATATCTCTATTATATAAGTGGAGGGGAGGAAGATGGTGTACCCTTACAAAAAGTCTGATGTACCCTTAATGAATTTAAATTGTCATATATATTAATTAATTAATCTTTTCTTCTTCCTACATGTTATATGTATTGAACACGTTAACAATGGAATTAAATTTGAAATTTCAATCAAATATTAAATGAAGGATAATGATTTTCCCTTCTTACATATTTGTGAAAAACTCTGATAAAAAATTAAATTGACAATATAACTTAATTGACACAATCAGAAGAAAAAAAATAAAAACTTGAATTTCATATTAATTTTTAATACTGATAATATTTTAAAACCTAAATGTTGATTATTATTCGGTAATCTTTATTATATAAATCAAACTCTTCCATTTTATTAACATTCAACAATTGAACCTGATATACAAATTCTTCCACTTTATTTGAGCACAACCTTTCTTCTGCTTTATATTTCTTTCTCTTGATACTATATTTGAATAATGATGAACAAATAACAAAAAAAACCAACGAAATATTGATTTAAGAAAAACATATTAAAATATTAAAAATAATTATAAATGTTTGTTCGATTCAAAAAAAAATTTAACACTAATGACACGCACACATAGCGTGAAAAAATGCCAGTATGTATATATACTATGATGTGTGTAGGTATCTTGATATTCAATTTATTTACTTATTTGTAGTAGTGATTAAATTAATGTACTGCATCAAAATTTAATGTGCAAGAGTAAATTGATAGAGTACAAGCAACTCTTTAGTTAGTTTGGTGATTGTATTGCTTGCCCTAGTTCAATTGTTTTAATTTTAAATTTAGAATATTCATAGTTAGATTCTTCACTCAATGCAATAGAACTACATCATAAGAGCGATATTATGTGTTTTATAGTCGTATATAAGATTTACATTTTATAATCATTTTTCGCCCTAGGGTCCATAAAATGTTAGGAACGGCACCCTGTCCCTACTACCAAGCACAAGTAGGTAGTGAAGTTCGAACTTGTGACCTCAAAGTTACAAGGTAAGTTCCCCACCACCTTCACCAAACAAACTTGGTTATATACTCATTGTATATAATTTTTCATGTTTCATAATACCATAGATTGGTAGAACCGTACATGGTTTCAACAGTCTTATGAAAACTTCTTCTTTTTTTTTTTTTTTACATCGGATGAATACTTTATAAAACACTTTGTTTAGATTTTAAAGACAACGATATATGAATTTCATATTTTATTCTAATAGCTATCTTTTAAAGTTGTGCACAAAATTCTTGATAATGTTTCTCTTGGCGCATAATTTTACATTGAATTTTTTTTGATACATTCTAATACTTTGGTTTATTTTGAGGTTTTAGTATTTTTTCTAATTTTTTATTTTGAGGTTCAGTTTTAGCTTTTCTAGAATCATCTTCTTTTGTTGTTGGAAAGGAATCATCTTCCATATTTAATTCCCTCACATGATTTGATCTGTGTTCTCTCTTCAGATATATGAATATATGATTATTCGCTGTAAAATTTCGATAACTCCCTCCAGGCGTGCAACGCGAGGGAGATTCCTTTGGTCTTTTATCAATTTCCTATGTTTGATAAACTTAGATAATCAAATTACAAGAGTACACGTGAATTATATGTAATGACGAAGCATTGCTTGGAGTATGATATAGGCTTATATTTTACACCCATAATAATATCGGGTCAAACTTCATAAGTGGTATTTACGATCATAGTCAACATACCCTTACTTTTGTAAATTATGTGCTGATGTTATTTTTATTTATTAGGAAAAATATTTGGCGTGATTTAACTATATCTTATATGATATACTCATTGTATATGGATTTTCATGTTTCATAATACTCCCTCCGTTTTTTTTTTTTTACTACATTTTGCTTAGGGAATGGTTCACTAACTTTGACCGATTATTTTGATTATTTTATAAGTAAAAATATAGTCATGTGTGGTCTTGTTAGATTTGTCTCGACGTGTAGATTCATAATATCAAATTTTTATAATTTTTACGTAAACGAAATAAGATATATTAAGGATTAAATAACTTCTTGAAAACCGTGCACAACAATGTAGCAAGTAAAAAGAAAACAGAGGGAGTAGCATAGATTGGTAGAACCGTACATGGTTTTCAACGGTCTTATGAAAACTTCTTTTTTCTTTTTTGACATCGGATGAAAAATTAATAAAACACTTTGCTTTAGATTTTAAAGACAAAGATATATGAATTTCATATTTTATTCTAATAGCTACTCGTATCTTTTAAAGTTGTGCACAAATTAAATTCTTGACAATGTTTCTCTGGGCGCAACCGAATTTTGACAATCTAATACATTGATGCTGAAAATTGGCAAATTACTATAAAAAAATGAACTTTGCAAGATAAAGGAGTTTGCACCTTAAAATCATAAGACAATAAGGGGAGTAGCCCCTTTGCCATATACAGTGAACTCATCTATCTTATTTTATCAATGTGGGACACTCACATGTGTTATGCACTATACATCAATGTGGGCCTGACTCTGATATCGTGTTAAATATGGGTCCAGGCCGCACCTATCATAAGGAGAGAGAATCCACTTCACAAGACTAAGGAGGTTCCACCTAAAAAACCATATGGCAGTAAGGGGAGTAGCCCCTCTTATTTTATGAATGTGGGACATTCACATGCATGTGTTGTGCGCTATACATCATAGCTTCAACACTCTTAGATGAAAAAAAATAAGTGTGTATTTACAGTATAATCTAGATGACAAAGAACGATTGAGATGGGAAATAATAGTTTAATAGTAAGGTAACATAAAACGAAGGAAATCATATACTTTATCTAAATTTCCAATTTCATTACATTAAGATGGTGACTATATACACATACACGTACCAATGGTCATATTTTTTGGAGATCTATAAAATGATAACCATTTTGATATATTTTGAAACACTTAAATAATTAATTTTGAAGTAAAAAATAGGGGAGAGAATACTGATGAACTTTTTTTTATTCCATGGATTGGATGAATTTGTGAATTTGGTAAAGACCGACACCCTCGCTGCCTAAAACCCTCTATTGATCCTAATTATCAATTATGTTAATTAGTGATTTTTTAAATCTATATAAATTCTTCAATTCAATATTTAGGCATGTTCATCGTTATTATCTAGTAATTACTTGTAACTAGTTTTATATGCACGTGATGTGTGTGAAAACATGCAGTAAATTTAATTAATTGCTAATTACATCTAATAAATTAGGGATTTTTGAATTTTTAATCATTTTATCCTACTAAATCAGGGAGATTTAAATTTTTTAAAATAATTAATTGAGAGAGAAGTAACTGACTTTGTTGTAAAAATTCACTGTTTACTTTTTGTAGTGCCTTTTTTATCTTTTTATTTCATAATTAATTAGGTAGTTTCCTTTTTTATTTTTCCTTTTTCTATTCTTTGAATTAAAGTAGGTAGTTATCACTTTTTTCTTTTTTCTATTTTTTGGTGTCCTACCCCTCTTGACATATATAATAGAGATTCTAATTAATCATTAAAATAAATTATTAATTAATAGTCAACATTAATCACTAAATTGTTGCATAACAATTAATCATTTATTATAAAATAATTTATCACTAATAATCAATAATTACGAATTATAAGAAATTATTCGCTAATATTAACCTAACATGCTTATATCACGAATATGGTAATATCACTAATATGCTAACATTAATATGCTAATAACATGCTAAAACAAATTAAAACAATTTATAACTATTGACATGCCAATAATTTTAGTATTATTCATAATTTATTCACTATAATCTCTAAAATTAAAACAATTTTCGTAATTATTAACTATTAAACGCTATTATAATTCAAATAACTTTCGTAATTTACTGAAAATAAAAAAAAAATCGCCAATGAAGGAATCGGTTTATTTTGGTCTCCTCCACCGAAGAAACAAACGCTTTTCTCTTTTCTTTCACGGAGGAAACGAAGATCTGGAGGAAACGAAGCAGATCTTCGGTTCCCCTACCGGGAAACGATAAATAAGTTTGTTTTCTGTGTGAAGGAAACAAAAAAAAATGTTTCCATGCTTGTGCACCATTTTTTTCGGCCAAGTTACAAAACTAACATGACTACATGAGATGAAGACTCTTCGGCACCATTTTCTCTTACCTTCTTTTTTGGGCCCATGCTGCTCAGATCCGATCAACTTGCCGCGTTTTGAAGGTGGTGGTGTTGGTGAAACCGACCCTTAAACTATATTGAAGGTGATGTGGTGGCGGAGGTGTTGAACATGATTTTGTTGTCCGCGGTTGCGTGTGGTGGTGGTGGTTGTTGTTGCGGTTGTGGTGGTTGGCGCGGTAGTGGTGGTGGTTGTCAAGGTCGTGATGGTTGCCACGGTGGTTGAGGTGGTGGTTGTGTTGAAGGTTGGTGGTTGTGTTGAAGGATGGATGAATGAGAAGTGAGGGAAGGAGTGATAGTGAGGATGAGAGGTGGGACGAGGGTATATATGTAGGGGAGGTAATTGAGGAACGTATAAAAAAAATACGGGCGATATTAGTAAATACGGGCGGTAAATAGTAAACCCCTTTTTAAACGCACAAACATAGTTATATATGGATGTGCAAAATACATAATAAATTTAGGATGTGCAAAATAAAAAATAGATTATGAATGTGCAAAAATGATATTTGGATGTATAAATATAGCGTTTTGTATGTATATAATTGATCCTATGTGGCACATTGTATTTTGCATCTTCTGTGGGCATTTTCTTTAGCAGATGGACCTTGAATATGAACATCAAGTGATACTGATACAGATGAGCTTGTATAAACGTCTTTTTGTTGGAGTATCTCCCAAGATTCCAATAAAGACACATTGGTAATTTAATGCACTAAGCAGTTAAGTTGATACCAAATTAAAGTAAAGTTGATATCAATTTAGAGTCAAGTTGGTACTAAGGTAGAATACTAAATCAAATTTTTATGTTGTAACAAATTGATATTTGGTAGTAAATAGAGTCAAGTTGGTCCAAATTGTAACTTGGTACCAACTTGACTCTATTTGGCACTAGCCATGATGGAACCAAAATTGCAATTTGGTACCAGGTTAACTATATTTGATACCAAGTTAGTACAAACTTACTTTTCCAACTCATAAAATTATGAGTAGTGTGTCCTTATTTTGTGACTTTTTTGGTTATATGCTACGATTTTAGAGTTAATATTTATGATTTTCATTAAATAATTAGGTTAACAATGGGGGATGTTCATAAATGGGTACCTAATTTTTCTAGTTAAAGAAGGTAGTCCATGACCCGGCACGAAAAAAGCAGATACTTGCAAACTGGGTACCCCGGTTTTCCCGGGTTATCAATTTATCATAGGGTTTAGTTAACTCGCGCAGCACGAGGGAACTTCCTTTGATTATTTTGAGGTTCAGTTTTAGCTTTTCTAGAATCATCT
Organism: Beta corolliflora; assembly: GCA_947648045.1. Lineage (NCBI taxonomy): Eukaryota > Viridiplantae > Streptophyta > Magnoliopsida > Caryophyllales > Amaranthaceae > Beta > Beta corolliflora. The sequence goes on from CANSZD010004269.1 coordinate 49,324, forward strand.
TTTCTTTTTGTTATTGGAAGGAATCATCTTCCATATTTAATTATTTTCAAATCTTCCATATTTAATTCCCTCACATGATCTGTGTTCTCTCTTCAGATATATGATTACTAGCACTATATGCACGCGATGCGTGCGACTGTAGATTAATATTAATAGTAACATTAAAAAGTGTTAAAAAAACTAACTTGTAATATTTATGGTGAATATTGATGAGCGTTATGGGTTTTTATTCGCATTGCTCTGGTGTAAAGAGTAATGTTTTCTAGAAAGGACTATGTCGAGGTAGGATATGTTATCTTGTATTTGGTAGATAATTCAACAACTCTCCTTTTAAACAATGATCTAGGTTATGTTTTTTTTATTTATATAAAAATACATATATTTTATAGGCATATTTTATGAGTAGTTGTTCAATTTAATGTCACTGGATAATTGAGGTTTTTAGGCATACTATGGTGAGTAGTGCTTCAATAAAAAAATAAATTATAAATTGATATTGTCTAATGATGTATGTTTATCTCTTTATTTATTTATTATCCCAACTAATTGTGATCCCCAAAAAAAAATGAATATTCTCTAAGTCTCTTAATTCTTTTATGGTTTGTTAATGCATGTTACTTGAAATTGTTATTGCAACTGAGAGTTTAGATAGTAAGAATCTCTGTAAACCTTTGCCTTTATAATTGTTTGAAAATTGATTTAGTCATCAGTTTATATTTTCAATTGTGATTTTCCTCTTTTTTACACATTTTTATGTATTTCTTTTTGGTAATGTAAAACTTTCCTTATTATCCATATTTGTAAATGAGGAAAGAATTAAGAAAATATTTTCTTTATTATTTTTTGTGAGATTAAGGGTATATAAGTCTTTTCAAGAGGGGACACCATAGCTCCCCTCTTGGCTTATATAATAGAGATTCGCTGTAAAATTTCGATAACTCCCTCCAGATACACACATGCAACGCGAGGGAGATTCCTTTGGTCTTTCATTAATATCCTATGTTTGATAAACTTAGATAATCAAATTACAAGAGTACACCTGAATTATATGTAATAACGAAGCATTGCTTGTATTATGATATAGGCTTATATTTCACACCCATAATAATATAGGGTCAAACTTATAAGAGGTATTTGCGAACAAACCCTTTTGTAAATTATGTGCAGATGTTATTTTTTTATGAGGAAAAACATTTGGAGTGATGCAACTATGTCTTCTATGATATATTCATAGTATATTTTATTTGGAGAACCCTATTTGGGAATTCTTTGGTAAAAAGGACCTCTACTGAATCAAAGACTTCTCGCAGGTTAATCACCTTCACCACACTGGGTTAACTCGAGAGAGTAGGCGCCAGAGATATATAAGGAAATCCCTACTCAAGGTCGGCCCTGAGGCAGGGAGAGAGAGGCCACTGCCCAGGACCCAAGTAAAAAAGGGGCCCAAATATTTAAACCGTCTAATACTAGCTAAAGTAAGTGTTCTGATAATAAATGCAATGTCATCAGTATTAGCACTTAGGCTAGCTCATACTTCCTCCGTTCTTTTTCTATTGCAACAATAAGATTTTTACACTATTCACTCACCACCTTACTATCTCTTGTGATTTTTACGTAAGGAAAAATGTAGTCATGTGAGATCTTGTTAGATTCGTCTCGATTTATACTTTCAAAATATCAAATTTGTATAATTTTTACTAAAAAGTAATTAAAGATATTAATCGTTGAAGTTGTGCATTGACAAGCGTAAAAACTCTATTGTTGCAATAGAAAAAGAACGGAGGTAGTATTATCGAACATTCATGTATTTGCAGAGTATTTGAGGAGAATTAAATGCTCCTCCACGTAATCTTATTGATTTAATGCTCGTTACTTGGCTTTGTCTTATACTCCCTCCATCCCATAATATAGTGCTCACTTCTAATTTTTCACGCGAATTAAGGAAAATAAAATGAGTAGTAGGATTTCCAAAAAAATGTACTTAATGAAGTGCTTTTTTGATACTTTTGTATTGAAATTCGTTCTTTATTATCTTTTTCCTTTAAATAAAATAAAAAGGTAATAAATTTTCCTTGGAATGGTGTAAAACAATAAATGAGGTCACATGATTTAAGGATAATTTAATCCAAACAAATTGATAAAAAAGAAAATAGGCACAACATTTTAAGACACCAAAAAAGGAATATGAGCACTATATTATGGGACGGAGAGAGTATCTATTTTCAAAGGTTTCATTGGGCTTCCCCATAGCTTGATCCTCTCTCTCTAGAGGGAGGAATATTGCTAAATTTTGTTTTCTATCTTAAAACGAAAGTCTTGCCTTTACTTTTACTAATTTCTCCTCTTTGATTTACTTATTTTTAGAGTGACCTCATTGATATAGTCATATACGTCATATTGTAAGATCCTCCTTTTTGCCTTTAGAATCATTGCTGCTGAATATCTCTATTATATAAGTGGTGGGAGGAAGATGGTGTCCCCTTACAAAAAGTCTAATGTACCTTTAATGAATTTAAATTACCATATATATTAATTAATTAATCTTTTCTTCTTCCTGCATGTCATATGTATTGAACAAGTTAACAATGGAATTAAATTTGAAATTCAATCAAATATTAAATTAAGGAGAATGATTTTCTCTTCTTACATATTTGTGAAAAACTCTGATAAAAAATTAAATTGACAATATAACTTGATTGACACAATCAGAAGAAGAAAAAAAAAAACTTGAATTTCATATTAATTTTTATACTGATAATATTTTAAAACCTAAATGTTGATTATTATTCGGTAATCTTTATTATAGAAATCAAACTCTTCTATTTCATTAACATTCAACGATTGAACCTGATATACAAATTCTTCCACTTTATTTGAGCAAAAGATTTTTTCTATGCTTTATATTTCCTTCTCTTGATACTATATATTTTTGAATAATGATAAACAAATAACAAAAAAAACCAACGAAATATTGATTTAAGAAAAACATATTAAAAAATTAAAAATAAATATATGTTCGATTCAAAGAAAATTTAACACTAATGACTAGCTAATTGAGAAAAAAGAAGTTAATATGACATGCACACATAGCGTGAAAAATGCTATAGTATGTATATATACTATGATGTGTGTAGGTATCTTGATATTCAATTTATTTATTTATTTGTTGTAGTGATTAAATTAATGTACTGCATCAAAATTTAATGTGAGAGGAAATTGATAGAGTACAAGCAACTCTTTAGTTAGTTTAGTGATTGTATTGCTTGCCCTAGTTCAATTGTTTTAATTTCAAATTTAGAATATTCATAGTTAAATTCTCCACTCAATGCAATAGAACTACATCATTATTAGATCGATATTATGTGTGTTTTATAGTCGTATACTCGTAGACAAGATTTACATTTTATAATCATACATGTATTATGTATATACAACCACGGGGGCTCCATATATATTCATTTTTCGCCCTAGGGTCCATAAAATGTCAGGAACGGCACACTGTCCCTACTACCAAGCACAAGTAGGTAGTAGAGTTCGAACTTGTGACCTCAAAGTTACAAGGTAAGTTCCCCACCACTTCCACCAAACAAACTTGGTTATATACTCATTGTATATAATTTTTCATGTTTCATAATACCATAGATTGGTAGAACCGTACATGGTTTCAACAGTCTTATGAAAACTTCTTTTTTTTTTTTTTTTTTTTTTTTTACATCGGATGAATACTTTATAAAACACTTTAGATTTCAAAGACAGCGATATATGAATTTCATATTTTATTTTAATAGCTATCTTTTAAAGTTGTGCACAAAATTCTTGATAATGTTTCTCTTGGCGCAACAGAATTTTGACATTCTAGTACTTTGGTTATTTTGAGGTTCAGTTTTAGCTTTTCTAGAATTATCTTCTATTTTTGTTATTGGAAGGAATCATCTTCCATATTTAATTCCCTCACATGATCTGTGTTCCCTCTTCAGATATATGATTATTCGCTGCAAAATTTCGATAACTCCCTCCAGACACACTCGTGCAACGCGAGGGAGATTCCTTTGATCTTTCATCAATTTCCTATGTTTGATAAACTTAGATAATCAAATTACAAGAGTACACGTGAATTATATGTAATGACGAAGCATTGCTTGTATTATGATATAGGCTTATATTTCACACCCATAATAATAACGGGTCAAACTTCATAAGTGGTATTTACGATCATAGTCAACATACCCTTACTTTTGTAAATTATGTGCTGATGTTATTTTTATTTATTAGGAAAAATATTGGGAGTGATTTAACTATATCTTATATGATATACTCATTGTATATGGATTTTCATGTTTCATAATAGCATAGATTGGTAGAACCGTACATGGTTTTCTACGGTCTTATGAAAACTTTTTTTTTTTTTGACATCCGATGAAAAATTAATAAAACACTTTGTTTTAGATTTTAAAGATAAAGATATATGAATTTCATATTTTATTCTAATAGCTACTCGTATCTTTTAAAGTTGTGCACAAATTAAATTCTTGACAATGTTTCTCTAGGCGCAACCGGATTTTGACAATCTAATACATTGATGCTGAATATTGGCAAATTACAATAAAAAAAATGAACTTTCCAAAACTAAGGAGTTTGCACCTTAAAATCATATGACAATAAGGGGAGTAGCCCCTTTGTCATATAAATTGAACTCATCTTTCTTATTTTGTCAATGTGGGACACTCACATGTGTTATGCACTATACATCAATGTGGGCCTGACTCTGATATCGTATTAAATATGGGTTCAAGCTACACCTATCATAAGGAGAGAGAATCCACTTCACAAGACTAAGGAGGTTCCACATTAAAATCATATGGCAGTAAGGGGAGCAGCCCCTCTTATTTTATGAATGTGAGACATTCACATGCATATGTTGTGCGCTATACATCATAGCTTCAACACTCTTAGATGAAAAAAAAATAAGTGTGTACTTACAGTATAATCTAGATGACAAAGAACGATTGAGATGAGAAATAATAGTTTAATAGTAAGGTAACATAAAACGAAGGAAATTATATACTTTATCTAAATTTCCAATTTCATTACATTAAGATGGTTACTGTAAACACATACATGTGTGCGCACACACACGCATAATTAATAAAGGCTTTTTTTCGGAGAATTGAGAGCGCTACGTAGGATTGCGGTATCCCAATATATATTTCATGTTGTAATTTTATAATAATTAGACGGATAATAAAGGTTTGGATAATTAAAAAATGGAATTTGGTTGCCAATAGAATACAAGAGATCATAATATTATATAATTTCACCATAACTTCAATTATACAATTAGAAGATTTTACGGATTTTTCACCACGTACCCTGAGGTTTTACAAAATGCATGATGTAACCCTTCAGTTTTAAAAATTCATCAAGTACCCCTTAGGTTTAGACATAATGTACCAGATATCCTCAATAACTTAGTGTGTTGATTCTGTTAACTTAAATGACATAAAATCAGTTAACCCCTATCCTAGTTCCCCTTATATTTCACATTGTGAAGGCCCAACAAATTCTTTAAGAGCAAACAAAATTGCCTAAGAGGTACTTAGACCACTATTAAAACAATTTTGACCGCAGAAAAAAGGCGATGATATGTGATGAGTAGCCTGTTAAATCCCTTTAAAGGGATGTTGGAATGAGTAGCATGTTAAATCCCTTTAAAGTAATCATGGTGGGTATTACATACACCCCCACTTGAGGATAGCAACACCCTTGTTACGCCTGAGGACTCCACATATTCGGCCACAACGACCTGTGGATCTCCCCAGCCTGAAAACTAATCACATCGTCGACTACAGCAGGTGATATAGCCCCACGATCCTCCCCACTAGGCGACTAACCTTGGATTAATTATCTACACGATCAGCACGCGGCCGCAAGATAGCTCTGATACTATTTGTAACACCCGACCCATACGGAGTCGAGTCTATAATCACCAATGTGCATCCAGAGCAAACAACTGTCTTCAATAACCAACACAAGTTCTTCCGACGCATTATGTCTTCACTCATGTGCACCCCAAGAAACTTCCCAAGATGTCACCTATCCCTAGACTACTCCCAGCCAAGTACGCTTAACTGTGAAGTAACTAAGGAAATGAGCTCTCTAAAAGAAAGATGTATCTTGTTGGAATGAGTAGCATGCTAAATCCCTTTAAAGCAATCATGGGGGGTATTACATGACTTCAAAGTAACAACTCAACAAGATGTTATGTAGATGCAATATGTGAATTTAGATTTTTATTAAAGATTAATACTATTATTTACTTTGATTTTGTTGTCATTACATAAGAAAGTATTAAATGACGAATAATAATGTTTAAGATTATAAATTAATTAAAAAATCAAAAAAATTCAGCATTATGTAGTACAACCAATATATAATTACTAGCTTTCTAAGAACGCGATACGTGCGACGATAATTTTTTCATTGTGATATTTCGTAATGTCGAGTAGCTAGTTTTACATGCATGCAATACATGCAGCGACAACTCATTATAATAGTTTAAGTTGACTGTTTTTTCAATAAAGGTTATGTTTTGTTCAACTTATTAGAAGTTATTTTCAGCAAAAGTAAGTTCAGATAAGTTCTTGATCTGACCTTATTATCCTCTATGTAATTGACTTACACAAATTGAAATTATATAAACCCATTAAAATGATCATTTCTTTACATGACTATAATGTTGTGGAAGTATATTGCTGATTTTTTATTTTGGCAATTTTTCCTTTTGATGGAAGATTTTGATATTCTTAAATGAATTTGTTATCTTTGTTTTTTTTTTCGTAAATTTCTTTAGTCTTTCCTTTTTTTTAACCTAAAATTTTAAGTTATTCTAATTGTAGTTTTTAAAAATGATAAATATTTATTAGTTTAGAAATTTAAACAAAATTAATGTAATTAAAAAGTAAAAGTAATATAGTCATTTAATAGGGGGACACCATACCTCCCCTTCACTTATATAATAGAGATCTATAAGAAAAAAGAAAGATAAGATTTGTGCTGACCGTTCTTTAGAAGATTTTCTTTGAGGGATTTGATTTTTTATAATATGTATGACAATTTTTTTAGATAACTTACCTATGAAGTTTAATAAACTATAGGTATAAAAAGGTTACTACTACCGATTTTAGGAATTAGGTTATTTGTGATTTTGGAACAAAACAATGTTGGCATATACTCCATCATAATTCGTATATGAACACATTTTATCATATTATCAGTACGTACTACTCCCTCCGTTTTCTTTTTACTTTACTCACTTCATTTTGGGGGAAAACCAAGAGGAAGCCCAAAAGTATTTAAAAAAAGCGAAAAGGTGGAGAGAGAAACTAAAAAAGTAATAGAGAGAAATTAAAGAGTGGGTTAAAATATTAAAAATTGGATGACATGGGTTGAAAAAGAGGAGAAAATAGATGGGACATGATACCAAGAATTGAGAAGGCAGTAAGTGTGTAGATTAAAAAGAAACACAAAAAAAGATGTATAGATAAAAAAAGGAAAGGAAGGGGTATTAGTTATCATTAATCTATATCCATCTTAAAAGTCTTTAATATCATTATAATCGCTCCAACTATTTATTCCCATCCTCCTATCTTAAACTTCACTTTCAATAATTTTCAGTTCTCTTTGTATTATTCTGCTTACCCTTTTTGTTTGTATTTTTTTTTAACTATTATGATTATATAGATTGTGCATGATTTTAATTTTATTCAGTTGTTTATCGCCTCATCTTACTTCTCATTACCTTTAAATCTATACCACATTGACTACAATTTGTGTATCACAAGGGCATAAACCTAGTTATGAGTAACATTATAAAATTGCACCATACTTCTATTTTGATTGATAAGGAGAAGTGCTCTATTGGACCATAACTTTACACTGGTTAATCCGGCCAAGCTACACAGCTGGAATCATTTGGAAGTAGCTAGGGGGAAGGTAAGAGAATCCCTCCCTCCAAAGTGCCTTTAGTGAGATTTGATCCTACAATCTTAAGGTTATAAGATACAAACTTTACCACTAAACCAAATACTACTTGATAATTTCAGTATTCCACCGCACATAAGCTCATCACATGTTTAGGTGAACCTTTCTAATTAAAATCACATTAAAAAAAACAACTTTCTAATTAAAATGAAGTAAAACTCTGATGAGGAGTGAGGACGCGGTACTTATATTATTAAGAGACTAGTCAATCATCTGAAAACAACTTACTAATTGTATCAGCATTCAACTCTAGAGCGAGAGAGAGAGGAAAGAGAGACACATAGCGCTTCATCAATATGGCCATGGAGCAAGAATCATATCCAATGAAGGGAGGAGATGGAGCTTTCAGCTACACCAAAAACTCTAGCTTCCAGGTTTGTAATTTTCTCACTATTTGATCCACCATAATTACCAACAAGACAACAACTTGGATACATTTTTTTTCACTAATGCTGCAAATCAATTTATTCGTGATCTATGGCTTGGGAAAAAAAATTCCCCCTTTACTTATTTTTCTTTTTCTGAATACTGAGAATATGTTTAATTATATACCCAAATTCAAAAAAAAAAAAAAAATCTTTCACTAAAATATTTTGGTTTTGCGCTCCCTTTCTCATTTAGGTAATATAATCCCTGCAATTTTTGTGTATTTTCTGTTATCAAAATGTAGAACAAGACAAAACTACTTGCCCATTCAATACCATTCTTAAAGAAAAATAAACGGTGAGGAACAAGGTAGACATACTTTCAATTGGTATTGAAATGTTACTCTTAGATTGTGTAAAACTCCTTGAGTTTGGAGTGATTGTATTGATATTGCTATTCGGTTATATTGGATTTTTGGATCCAATTACCCTCAATCCAATCCGATCCGAAAATTTAATTTTTCATAAAATCTCAATCCGAATCCAATCCGAACACCGTTCGAATCCGATCCGAATTACTAATTCGGATTGGATTGGATTGGATTTTGGACTTTATCCGAATAACTTTCACCCCTAATTGTATTTATCAAATATATAGGGTTTGCAATATCCGAGTCCAAACATGATTAGGGAACTATACAAAGTATATCCTAAGACAATGAGAAAATATTATCCTAATATTATTCTCCATCAGTTACTATCCGAGTATCATTGGTACTAAAATGGTATTACTTACCTGAGTATCAAATGGAAGAAGTATAGGTATGAAGATACCAAAATTACCCTAACAATTAGGGGGTGAAAGTTACCCGGATAAAAACCGAAATCTAATCCAAACCAAACCGGATTAATCGGATTGGACTCGAACTATGTTCGATTGGATTTAGATTGAGTTTTTTTTAAAAGATTTGGTTTTTCGGTTTGGTTTGGATTGAGGGTGATTGGATCCAAAAATCGAAAATAACCAAATAGCAAATAACCCCCATGTTATATTCTTTTTATATTTGGATTGGTTTGGATTCAAACTCTAGTTGGTTTTGGATTTTGGATAGAAAAATTGAAATCCAATTTTTATTCGGATTGGATTGGATTAAGCCCAAGTTCAAACAAAGTATACCAAACTTTCACCCCGACCAACAATTGGCTACCAACACTTTTCTGAAGATAGAGTGAGTAGGTTTTTGGTTCCATGTGCTGGTTAGATGGATAATATATTTAAAAATGCTTTCTTCTTGAAGAAAAACTTTAATCAAGGATAACATAATTGAAATTAATTAGTTTCATTTTTTTGGCTCATTATGAGAAAATTTAGGGTACATTCTCTTTGTCTTAAAAAAAATTCAGGTATTTCCTCCGTTTTTTTTACATGTTACACTTTGACATTTACACTATTCACAAATTTCACTTTGACCATCGTTTGTGATTTATACGTGAATAAAAAAATATAGTTCATTAATATGTATTTTTTTAATATGTACTTTTTATAATTTTTACAAAAACAAAATTAGAGATATATGTCCTCAAAGTTTTGCATTGGCATGTGTGAAAAGTGAAGTGTAACATGTAAAAAAAACGGAGGAAGTATAATAATTCAGATAAGTTCCATTAAATTTAGATAAATTATAATAATGTTCAACACTTTATAAAATAAATTTTAAATGAGTTCAATTGTAAGAAGTTTAGAAACAATAGGGTGACGAAGATACACCCTTAGTGAATCCACCACCATGAACAAAAAATAGATCATGGGATACAAAACAAGATAAAATTTACCCCCATCATGAACAAGTTGCAAAATATTTTTTGTTATATTGTGACCAACCAAGGAATTGATCACATGGTCACAAAAAAAAATTATGTGATGAGAAAAGTGCTCCCACGAAGTGGTGGAAAATTGTGCAACAAATGTATTTGCTAAATTACAATTGTTATATGTTAAAAAATACAAATTTGAAAAATAAAAGTACCAATGGTTATATTTTTTGGAGATCTATAAAATGATAACCATTTTGATATATTTTGAAACACTTAAATAATTAATTTTGAAGTAAAAAATAGGGGAGAGAATACTGCTGAACTTTTTTTTATTCCATGGATTGGATGAATTTGTGAATTTGGTTATGAGCCATTACATTTTTTTGGATGATGAGTAAGAAAGTTGTTGAGAGAGGGAGATGAACATTTTTTATGTTCATGGTGATGGATGTTCTTGGAAAGGAAAATGAAAGTGAAAATGGGGAGGAAGGATGGATGGAAAGAGAGGAAAGAGGAAGGTACAAAACTTTTTTTTTTTTACATCAAGAAAATTTGCATTAAGTAAAAGTCTACTGATTACAAACTAGGAACATACCTATACAAACGATAAACATAAACTATACAAACGATAACATAAACTAACCAAACACTAAACGGAGTTTTATTAGCTCCTACAAACCATATAAGGTAAAGACCAACAAGTAAATCTGGTAACAAGTAAATCTGGTAAAGAGCTTCTTGCTATGGAAGTTGTCGCTGTTCAATGATTGTAATATAACTCGAATGGATGTGGTCGAGAATGGTGTGTACATGGTGAGTGAAAAGACGGCCATGTAACTTCTCAAAGGAAGGCAACCTACATTGAAAGAATATTTCATACCTGATGGAAGTGGTGGAAGGAGCAGATTTCGTCCACGATCCGGGCTGGTAAGATTTGTATCTCACCGCATGAGCAATTCCAGTGACCTCCTGTCACCTGGAATTCTTGGCTCATGATTCTCTTAAGAGTCACGTTCCTTGGTGAGTCAATTCTCATAAGAGAGTATTTTGAGTTTCTCCTTTTGATAGGAGAACCTCAGTTGAGTTGACAAGCTAAAAACCACCAGACAATGGGGTGCCGCCTTCAAATATGAATTTTTCAAGGTAAAGATCGTTAAGATCAATGTCAAGCTAAAAAAAGACCTAAGTTAGCTCTCGAACACACCTCCGATATTTGAAATCAGAGAAAACACGTCTCAACCATGAAAACTTTTCCCTTCCTCTCCTACGCTCACATACTTTGGAATAAGCAACTGGGGGATCCCTAAACACTGGTTCCCCACGTTCCTTTCCATTTTCTCTAGTTCTAAGCTAGTACCATTTTGAACTCTCGCATTAGAACCATTTCCCCTATTCACCCTCTATATTGAGAATTCTTCGCACTGAAAGTCAAGGTAGCTCACTCTAGTATCTTTGTAAGATCTAATTCTAGAGATGGAAACGGACATTCGACTATACCCTATAGAGAATTTACCGTCCTCTTGATTCAATTTTTCCCTCCTATAAGACTCCTAACATACCAACATATTCTACTTTTGCAAATATCAACCACCATCCCCTAACCAATTGAGAAGTGCCTTGCAATTGCCATAACCAACCACGAAGAACAGCTCCAATAACTCGAAATAAACGACTTACTCCAACTAATCCCATAATTTCCAAACATATTAAGAAAGAGAAAAACTTATTCATAACTAAACAATTAAAGAAACTCGATTAAACTACGCTTGCAAGAAATTCACAAATCATCCACCAAAACACAATGCTAGCGAAGGAGAACTCACTTACACCTCACCGGAAAACCGCCTAAAACTCAAGCAAAGGGCCGGAGCAGAAGGCGTTGTCGGCGACGCCAAACACCAGCGAGCGAAGGAGAGAGAGAAGACCTATGGTGGAGATAAGGCGAAGATGACTACCCTGCCAGATGCATGAATCTCTGCTTGTGGTGGTTGTCTGCGGTAGCTCGCCGACGACTTAGAAGAGCATTGCTTAGGCCATCGACGAGCCAAGCGGGGGGGGGGAGGGGAGCTGCTACTTTCTAGGGTTTTGGGCGAAGGGTTTTCGGGGTAGAGAATGTTTTTATCCTTAGAAAAAGAGCACCCTTTAGAACACTTTGGTGAAAACAAAGTGGAAGGTATGGAGGGAGAGGTGGTAGCTCAGTGGAGTACTACCACAAATTTCAGGGCATTGCCCAGGGTTCGAATCCTTAGCCCAACAATATGTTGGGGATTAATCTTATGGTGACAGTATGCCTTCAGGCCTGTTGTCTTATGGGTTGTTTAACCTTGTACCCACCCTCTGAGTTGGTGTGTCGTGTGCCCTGCAGGCTAGATAGTAGCCTAGCAGGGATTGGTCTTTGGGCCAATTATCTTTCCTAATAAAAAAAAGAGAAAGTGGAAGGTACGAAATTGGTACTAAAATACGGCTTGTTGCTTCACTCAACCAACAACTCTTTTTAAATTTTAATAGCAGATGAAGGAATGACTCACCTTGTTGCTTCCTTTAGCTTTGGGTCAAAGATTCTTGAATGGGTCGAACATTACATCGTATTTGGATAACAATGGAGGTGAGCTTTGTATTTTCCTTCACACATTGGCAACGAACTTTAATTTGTTTTGTTAAAATATAAAGGAAATTTGATCCTTTTCATTTTCCGTTGCTCATGTTATGCAAATTAATCAATGTTAGCACTTTCTTATTTAGGGGATCAATGTTAGCACACAAAAAGCCCTAAGAGGAAAATTAATCAACTTTTTTGTGAGCATTCTAAATTCCAAGAGAGTAAGGGGGCATTTGGTTCATGAAGGGGAAAGAGAAAGGGAAAGGGTTTAAGAAAGAGAATAAGGGGAATGGAAAGTCAAACCCTTTGATTAAAAGTATTGTTTGGTTATATTAAATATCTCTTTCTCCTCTCAACATCACTCCGCCATACATTCTCCTTCTCTCCCCCAAAACCACCGCCACCTCCTCGTCAATGCGCCTCCCTCTCCTTCGTTGTTGCCGCCGCTTCCCCTCTTGCCACCTCCCTTCTTTCTTTTCCTTCTCCACCGCCATTAAAGGTCAAATTTGAGGTTTTAAAGGTCAAATTCGACCATCAAAACTTCAGATTTGAAGTTTTTATGGTCGAATTTGACCATCTAAAGCCGTAATTGAGGGGAAAAAAAGGCAATTCCCCTATTACTCTTGCTTTTTTTTCGTTTTTGAGGTGGCGGTTTGCTGTTGGTGGTGTTTTGTGGTTGTCGTGGTGGTGGATTGGTGGTTCGCTGGTGGTTTTGTGGGGTGGTTGGGGTTGTTTTCGTGGTGGCTAGGTATTTTCATGGGGTGGCTGGGTGGTGGTGGGTGTTAGTGGTTTTGTGGGGTGTTGGGTGGTGGTCTGGTGAGTATTAGTGGTGTCGTGGGGTGCTGGGTGGTGATCGGTGTTGGTTTTGTGGTGGTTGAGTGTCTTGTGGGGTGGTTGGGTGGTGGTAGGGTTGCTAGTTGGTGTTTCGTCGGTGGATGGGTGGTGGTGGTGTTGGAATCTGGTGGCTGGGTTGTTTTGTGCGGTGGCTAGGTGGTGGTGTAGTTGTTGGGTGGTGGCCGGTAGATGGTTCAATTCAATGGTAAGAGTGGTGGTTGTAGTGGCATGAGCCATGAGTGGTGGTCAATAATTAGTCAAGGTTGCCATGGAGTAGAGGGGTGAAAGGGTAATTGAAACCTTGTGGGGTGGTAGGTAATGGAAGTAGAGGAATTTGGGGGAAAGGAGAGGGTAAAGGGAATGATAAAAGTGTTATAACAAACAACAAGGGAATTAACTCACTTGATTATCTTACCTAACCTGAATACCCCAAACCAAACACCCCCTTAAGTATTAATTAGGGGGCAAAGCGGAACGGGTACCTGGTTAAATTTTTTGGATCCAATCTCAGACCCGATTCCTAAAATTTGGAAACGGTCTAATCGAATCCGAGGAACTGAACACGGACCATCAACCATGATTACCCAAGTCAAATTTCCAACTTTTTTACAGATTATTTTTTCTATGATAAAAGGGGTAAAATATCATAATATTGATTATTCTATTATCATAATAATCTCACATAAGTTACTTAAAATGTGTAATTTCGTTTGTTTATTTTCCCTTATTTGTCATAGACGTATATCATTTTTATATGAAAATTTACAATTGAAGTGCTATATTTGGGGATGAGTACCCAATTTTAGAATTGTATCTACTGGGTTCCTAGTTCTGAAATCGGTTCCGACGGGTATTGAAGCCGAAAAATTGAGAACTAGAATCGAGAACAGAGTAAATATGAAGTATATAACAATAATATCTTACATGCTAAAGTTTCTATTACTTTTTAGTCACAAATTTTGAGTCAAAATAAGTACATAAGTAGTGCAAAAGTCAAAATGTTGCCACTGTTAAAAACGATGAAAGATATGTTAAAATTATAATGTTTATATCATACTAAAAATGAAATAATAGTTATATAAACGAAAGATACTCATTTGATATGAAAAATAGTCATAAAAGAAAGTTGATAAAAAGGGCATAAGTGACCCATAGTTCGTATAATCCGACCCACAATTCCTATAAGGGCTATAACCTGACCTGCAATCCGTATAATCTGAATTGTGTTTATTGAACCCGAAACTCACCAGTCCAACCCGCTGGACAGCTCTACTGGAAGCTAATACCGTGACTGCTCGTCATGAATATAGCATACTTACTGCATATGTACTATGTAGCCATGTAGCCATGTAGCCTGTAGGCGGTTTACCTTGCATATATATATGGCAGTCTTATGAAAAATCAAATCTGATTATTGATGTTCGTCATAATACATGGGAATTTTTACACATACCGACATTACTAATACAATTATCTCTCTGAATTTTGACACAGAAAGCAGCTTCAAGTGTAGCAAAAGGGCTAATTTGCTCCGCGATAACTGATAAATTTGATGCCCAGAAATTTCTAACACCACCACCACCATCAGCAACCTCGACAATCTGTATAGCCGACTTGGGCTGCTCAGTGGGTCCAAATACATTCACAGCAATGCAAAATGTGATAGACACCATTGAGGCCAAATCAAAAACACAATCTCTCCAAAACCCACAATTTCAAGTATTTTTCAACGACCACACTGGCAACGATTTCAACACCCTCTTCACCTCCCTCCCCTCCAACCGTGCCTACTTCTCAGCTGCTGTGCCGGGTTCCTTCTATGGCCGTCTCTTCCCAGACACCTCCCTCCATTTTATTCACTCGTCTTATGCTCTACAATGGTTGTCTAAGGCACCTGAGGAGTTGGTTAAGACGGACTCTGAGGCATGGAACGGAGGAAGAATCCACTACACTGGTGCATCACAGGGTGTTGTGGATGCGTATCGTAGGCAATTTTCTAAGGATATGGAGTTGTTCTTGGACGGAAGAGCAAGAGAGCTTGTAGTTGGAGGGATGATCGTGCTCATTATGCCATGTCTTCCTGATGAAACTGTGGCTCATTCCCAGGTTCCTGCTGGTATCATGTTTGATCTCTTGGGGGCTTCCTTACTGGATATGGTTAAAACGGTAAGTGCAATTTATTGCTTTAGGATTGGTTAAATTACAGTATGTGAGTACGTTGGTAAGATTCATAAAATATATGCTATGACTAATGACATGATTTTTATAAATATGTGAAGTAATTCACGGTCAAAGTTTAACCTCTACAAATAGGACGCATTATAATGTCCACATTCCTATGTCTTTCTATTCCTTCCCTCACGACTTCAGCGAGTATATAAGCCAAGGACGAATATACTCTTTTGATGTGACTTGTCAATTTATGGGTAAGAACTAGTAAGAAATTTATATTAAGAGTAATCAACAATCAGAGTTCAACTACATGATAATGACACCTTTATATTTAGATAGAAACGGAGGTAGTAACAACTAACAAGTAATCGACCAAAGTTATTATTAATCTTGTTGCTTTGTATTTCCTTCCCATTCCCCGTGATTTTTAGGGAGTTATTAGTAAGGGACAAGTAGACTCCTTCAACTTGCCAATCTATGGCGTTGCACCAAAGGAGATGGAAGCGTTAGTAGAGAAGAACGGGCGATTCAGTATAGAGAAAATGGAGTTAACTAACCCAGCTCCAGCAGTAAAATCAGAGGATGGTCACAACACTTCAGTTGCTGGTAACGCAATAGCGCGACACTTAAGAGCTGGAATGGAAGGGATTTTGTCGAATCACTTTGGTGTCGATATTATGGATGAATTGTTTGATAGGTTTTCTCAGAAGACTATGGAATTTTCCGAGAGGTTCAGTGCATGCCATAAGGAAGGAACTCAGTTGTTCATAGCCCTTGTCAAGCGGAAATAAGCTTTGTTTACATTCTTAGCTTGTTTCCTTTTTCTTTGATAGTTAGTCTCGAACTTGAAGCTTGAGACCTTTTATTCGTTCGTTTTTATTAATGGGTTGGAAGTTGGAATTTTCTTGTTAGCAATGATCTAAGAGCTTATCTCCTGCATGGCTGCTTGTGATAACTCAAAAGTTGCAAAAACAGAGGAACAAAATGATGTATAATTACTGAACCAATGCATACACTTTTTAATATGAATTCTCTTACACTCCACATAGATTGATTATAAATCCAATATTGTTTAGAAGCAATATCAATCAAACAGATGAAAGAGCTTTGATGTTGGATCGTGGAATATTTATCTTGACAAGAAATTATCTACTTGCTAAAATATGGAGCACAAACACAAGGGCTATAAATCAGTTAGGTAGAGCACTTCATTTATACACGCGCCAATGGTTTTCAGGGGAGTCTATCATGCAATCAAAAGAATTAATCTTTTTTATAAATTCATGTCTTACTCTATGACTTTGAGGAAACAAGAGAACAATAGCCTGACGATTAGTTTCTAGTTCGTGATTGCCTAATCGAATCTATATTTCTGGAATATTTTCCATAATAGTCGTGATTGCCATACAATTAAAGTCTCTTATAAAAACCAAAAAAAGAATGAATATTGTTGGATCCTACGTGGCAGTGTATTTTGTAGATAAAGTATTTTTTTTTAAAGTAAGATGAAGGGGACTCACTTGAGGGAGGATAAGGGGAAATCCTCAAATGAGTCCCATAAGGTTTGATCCCTAGACCTCAGGGATATGAGGTGGGAAACGATGCTACTACTCCACCACCTATATAGATAGATAGATATAGATATAGAGAGAGATAGTAGATTTCCTTTTCAAGTTCAGCGAATGAAAAAAAAACAATATATAAGCCAAATGATTAGATATTAACATACTTTATAATTATAATAAATGTTTTACATCATACGGAATTGCAATACTATTACAATATTAATTGTAGAATTGCATGGCGTAAATTATTCCTATGATATTATTTTAAACTATAATATTTTCTTTTTTTTAATAAGGTAAGATGAAATCCCTTGTAAGTAGGGGGGAAATTGGGGATCTTTCCTTGCAAGGGATGAGACTCGATCCCAGGATTTCAGGATCGGAGGTGAGCTAATACCACTGTAATTTATCCCTCTGTTCATTTTAAACTATAATATGCATCTCTACAACTATACATATGTAATCATCTCTCCTTTCCAGCTTGATATGCATACTCAAGTATGCCCATTAGCTTGGCAAATAGGTAGATCATTTGGAAAATATGGTGGAATTCCGAGTATTGGGTTTTGGCTGAGAAAGTCAACGGGTTTCAATTCAAAACCCAAACTTACCGTTGGCATGATGGGAAAATCTTCTTGACATGGTATGTGATGAAGTCCTACGACGTACCAAAGAACTATATCCTTGTTCTCTATAGCTCTGTCCCTGCAAATAAAACAACAGTTTTGCAAATTTTATAAGGCGTCAATAAACGTAGTCTCTTCAATCAAAATTATCAATTGAAGTTGCACCATCATGAAGATTGCATTTGATACATTTTTTTAGACCGATGGGTTCACTCATTATTTTCGTAAGCATTTGTTTTTAATTTATGACTTTTTCTTTCCAGCGGCCCATTTGATAGATGATAATATGTGAAGAGTAATTCGTAGCAATAAATTTATTGGTGATTTTTGGAACAGAGTCCCATGTCAATGTGGATGCTAATGCTTGTCTATCCCTAAATAATACCTCTTTTCTTCACAAAACTTCATTATCCTCCATTACCATCACCAATCTTGATGTGGATGGTATTGAGTCGTAATGAAAATTTATAATAAAATAAACATTTGTAAGTCTTGTGTAAGACCGCCTATCATAATTTAGTGTAAGCCCACATCAGTTTGTTCCCTAAAAGGGTCATTTTCTAAGTTAAAAATGTCACTTTATAAATTAAAGGGGTCACTTTGAGATAATGGCCAATGGGTAACCCCGTGTCTTAAAGGGGTCACTTGTAGCATAAGTACTGACCCTTTTAGGACAGCAAGTTACCCATGTCTTACCATAAATCATGATAAGACGGTCTTATATGAGACTTAGGGAAGAAACATATATTTGAGGGATGAAGCTAGTTCCATTACAATCATATTGACATGAAACTTTCTTTACCAAAATTACATATAAATTCATTACCAATACCGCCATTTATTTGTATCGCCATCATTTATTAATTATTACTATCCGCAATGAAATAAGATTGTAGAAGTTACCTTTTAGTCCAGGTTGCAAGAGTGTCATCCCCATGGCTTTGCCAAACAAATAACCCACCAGCCCACATCTCACTTTGGTTATATGGTGTAACCCATATTTGGTTATTGGTGAATGCTGCTCTCTTTTGAGGCGGATCCTCTAAATCCAGCAAGCTTGCTGCATTAGAACCGGGTACTAGTCTATAGCCAACCGGATTTCCGACCCGTGTCTTCTTATTCGGGTTGATTACATGAAATTCTGATGGCTCATATATGTTAAGCTTGATTTGTGCATCTTTCTCAGTTTTAGCAACATTTCTCGTAGCTTTTAGGTAGCTTTTTCTTGGTGATTCCCCTGGTGAAGTTTCTTGTCTTCGGATATCCACCTTTACAAATGAGTTATCTGGACTATCCACATCCATATCAAGATGAAATGCAACGTAGTGATCATGTATAACTCCAATGCTATTTTCAGATACTATAGGGCCATAGAGGTACTTTTCTTCAGGCACTTCCTTCGTGTTCTTGTATGTTGTGCCCTTAATAACTGGAATACCACTTAATGCAATCTGTTTAAAATAACCAAGTGGAAATTCCAAGGGATTGATTCAAGTAAATAAGTAGGCTATCAAACAAATTTCATGTTTACGTTTTATACTCCTAAGGGCCCATCCACACATTTAATAAACAGTTATAAATAATAGTTAGTGTAATAAAATATACTTCCTCTGTTCCAAAATAAGTGAAACACTTGTCTCAAAAAGCTCTTACATAAATGAGAGAAGTGTTTCACTTATTTTGGAACGGAGGAAGTAACTAATATTGTAAGAGTATATCTCATGGTAAGGTTCATGGCAATGAAACTCCTTCTCCTATCAAGTATTTTTTCTTTATAATTTCATTATATTATCATTCGATATCACCTTCAAAGTTAGAAATGCATGTATGGTTAAGAAGAAGCTGAGAAAAATTAGGGTGAATAAGCAAAACCTATACTGTACTCCCTAAGGACTAATATTTTTGCCCCTTGCTCATTTGGAGCTTTCAGAAAGAACTATTGGAAGGAAAAAAAATAGTCTTAATTTAATAGTACGATACACACGGATATAGAAGTATATTATAAATTTCAGCGGATAAGATTTACAATATGTATGAGTCAATACATCACTACCTTCTACTCCCTCCATTTCTTTTTAATTTATTCACTTCACTTTAAGGGAGAACCAAGGATGATGTACAAAAGTATGAGAGGGAAATTGAAAAGGTGGAGAGAGAAATTAAAAAGTGGGTTGAAATATTAAAATGTGGAAGACATGGGTGGAAAAAGAGGAGAAAGTAGATGTGACATGTTACCAAAAATAGAAAAAGTAACAGTGTGTAAATTAAAAAGAAACAGACTAAAAAGGAAAGTGTGTAGATTTATGAAATTAAAGGTTTGTTCTAAATCTATGCACCTAGGATGGTGGGCCGTTGGAGAAGGAGGAATGATAAAAATCTAACAATCAGCAGATGCATAAAAAAAAACAATTAATATAGTGTGTGTAGCATAAGATATATATTGTGTTTGTACCTGGCATATTTTTTTTTGTTTTTTCCTCTCTTATTTTTCTACTTTGAATGTAAAAACACATATATTACAACATAAACAACATATAGCTAGTTACATACAAACATTAAATATTATATACATAAACATCATATGAGTTTTTATTAGATGTATCTAATGTTAGATCTTTATTATTCCTTGGCGAGTAAGGGGTATGTTGTTATTGGATTGGGGTGAGCATGAAATATGACCATTTGACTCGGACCCATATGCATTAGTTTATAACTTTATATTAGTTGAGCTTAGGGGTGCTAATGAGCCTGGGTGGCTCGCAAACTGTTCGAGCTCGGCTCGGTCAAAGCTCGGTCAAAGCTCGGCTCGAGAGGGCTCGACTCGAGTTCGGGCTCGGCTCGCGACCCTAACGAGTCGAGCCTGAGCCTAGTGGAGTTCGGCTCGAAAGCTCGCAAACATGTTCGAAAAATTTTAGAGTATTATTTTTATATTTTGATTTTTAATCTAACTTAAATATTAATTGGACTCCACTTTAAAAAAAACAAAACAAAAGGGCCAGCACTATAACATAAGAGAACTTAAAAATACAAATAAGGGTTTGGTCGTTTGGATGGGTTTTGGACTCCACTATAATGCTGGAGCATGCAAATTATGCTATCCAAAAACAAAAAGGGTCAGCGAGCAGTAACCCAGCCCACTTAAATAATACTCAATGAGAAATAAGTAAATAATAAAAAAGATGAGAACCCTAATTGCCCACAGCAGTAAGACATTACACACATCACACACCACACTACACACGACGCACCACACACCACCTAAGAACTTGCACAGTTGCGCTGCATCATACCGTCGGCGAGCGGTGGGGTTCGTGGCGGCGAGAAGCTTGGACTCGTGGTGGACAAAAGAGAATAACAGGTGAGCATTCTTTTTGAGTTAGAATTTCATGAATATAGTGAGCAACTTCTTCCTTTTTCTTTTTCTGGATTTCCTCTTATGATGGATGATGATTGACGAATGATGATTTAAATTGTACGAAAACCAGGTTAGTTTTAGAACAAAGCAAAAATGAAACTAATTTCGAGCCCCTTTCGAGCCGAACACTTCGCGAAATTCTCTCGAGCCGAGCCTCGAGCCGAGCCGAGGCTCACTTGTTTCGAGCTCGAGCCGAGCCCAGATTTTCGAGCTCGAGCCGAGCTCGGACTTTCCCCTTTTCGAGCCGAGCAGAGCCTGCCCAAGCTCGGGCTCGGTTCGGCTCGTTAACACCCCTAGTTGAGCTTGAGCCAAGGAGGAGGATAACGTCATAAGGGTTTGTCTTTCATCTTATACATTAGAGATTCTAGAATTGAGCTTATTCTTGTTAGAATAAAATTATAGGGCCACATATGTTACTAATTAAAATGTGATAATCATCATATAAATAAGCCAACTAAAGTGGTCCATAAATAATTTAACTTGGCTTAAAGTTGTAATTGTCATGAAATAATTATCGTGTAGATACCAGAGCAATATGACTAATTTGGTGACGGGTCAAATTAGAAATATTGCACTTAAGTTAATTATTATACAATGGTTATGGCCCCCGGTGCATGTTTATTAAGTTATGCTCATAAAGTTTTCAGTTTTAATGGGTGAATAAAGGGAGAGCAATTAAAGGCAATTAAGGTTGAAACTCTTCATTCTTTTCCCAACCGTTACACTTTGGGTCTATATATCCCATCTATGGAGATCCAAAGGAGTATTACAAAAAAAACAAAACATTGCACTGGAAGGTTATTTACTTGGATATAATACAAAGAGTTAGAGTCGGTACTTCTCACATGGTACGCCATGGAAACTCAAGGTAAGTTTCCCGGACAAATAAACTTAATACTTTTCATGGATTTACATGGATATATGTATTTTATGATTAGTAATCTCCTTCGGTTGGTATCGAGCCGACCATGTTAGATTCATGAATTGAGTTAGTTTTTTTTAATGGCGAAAAAAATGTGAATTTTATTTTCGCATATTTTGTTGAAATTTCAGTTTTTTGTTGGAGCGATTAATTTATCTACTGTTGTTCTATCGTGTTAATTATCGCTTCCTATTGTTTTTCGGATGTGAGATGTTGTTTTTGAGCATGTGTTTCAGATATATGGTTTTCATATTTCTTGAGTTTTAATGGCAAGCTGTTGGAAATTTGATTTGGTATGAGGGGTAAATATGTCCTTCTGATTGTATGTAATCCTGCATCCGTTTTTTGGTTTGATATACTGCTATGCGAGTTAAAGTTTTTCGTGGGTCCCACCTAAGTTTTGACTCATTTGATTTGGTATGACTGGTAAGTATGTTTTGTTTGCCCTTTCGTTTCCTGGGCCCTACCTAAGCTTTATCTCCTCTATTTGTATGGGAATTGGCTTACTGCGAGCATGTATTGTTTTCTTTGCTCAATTAATTCGTGGGCCCCACTATATATAAAAGTTCTTGAAAGTGCCGATTAGCATTGTTGTATATTTGTACTGCTTCTAATGTCAGTTTGCACATCTCAGTACTTTATAGACTATTGCTAAGCTTTTATTTGGGTGGGTAAAGATTAGTTTTTTACAAATTATTCAATCTACCTGTATATCTCAAAGTATGTCAAAGGCTTCTACAGTTTGTTTCATTACATATTGAATGTTGTAGAGTTTTAATATATATCATATTGAAATTAAATAATAGAAGTCTAATATATTTCGATTGAGTTAACTAAAACAAAATATCACCAAAGTGATCCCTATTGTGTAAATTACTCATTAGAAAATGTTAGATGTTATGTGTATGTATGTTTATGCGAGTATTTGCCGGCCCAAAGGAAGGTGAATATTTGGCCAAATTATATATACATTTGTGATGATAAACATGTAACAATTATAAGTCCATATATGTGAGTAATAAACCAACCCAAAGGTGGATTTATTTTCTTACATACATTATTGTTAGTGTTTGTTCATTACAACAAGAGTGCCGCTAGCAGTTAATATTTTTGTCCAAAGACTCAATGTTAATGGTGCATTTGGTATCTTGTGATGGGTTATTCTATTATTTAAATTCTACAAAAGTTGAATTTCAGTTTATTGTGAGTATATATATTTATATTTGTTGTCTTGTTCTCTTTACAGCTAATTTTACTACCTTATCTGCTAATCTGAATTCAATTCCAGTCCTTAATGGCACTAACTTTAAGGAATGGAAGGAAAATGTTCGGATAATTTTTTGGGCCGCATGGATCTAGACCTTGCTTTAAGAGTAGACTCTCCTTCTCTTACGGACACTAGTTCTCTTGATGAGAAAAAATATTATGAGAAGTGGGATCGCTCGAATCGCATAAGTCTTATGATCATAAAGCGTAGCATTCCGTAAACATTTAGGGGTGCAAGATCCGATGAGGTTACTAGTGCCAAGGAATTCCTTGCAGAAATTGAAAAGCGCTTTGCAAAAAGCGATAAGGCGGAAATAAGCATGCTATTGAGCAGCTTAACTTCCAAAGAGTATAAAGGCAAAGGAAATATAAGGGAGTACATCATGGAAATGTCTCACATTGTTTCAAGGCTCAAGGTCCTAAAGATCGAGATATCGGAAGATATTCTCGTACATTTGGTCTTGAACTCTCTTCCAAACAAAAGTTTTGAATCATTTAAGGTCAGTTATAACTGCCAAAAGGAGAAATGGTCTCTTAATGAGCTCATTTCATTTTGTGTTCAAGAGGAAGAGAGGTTGAAACAAAACAAGACTGAAAGTGCTCACTTGGCAAGCACCTCTAAAGAAAAGGGCAAAAAGAGGAAAAATGGTGCTTATAAGAATGAAGTTTGCTAAAGGCCCAATACAAAAGAAACAAAAGGAAGGTGAAACCACTTGTTTCTTCCGTAAAAAGCCCGGGCATATGAAGAAGGATTGTACCAAATATCAAGCCCGGAAGGTTAAAAAGGGTATGATTCTTACTTTGGTTTGTTCTCGAGAACAATTTAGCTTGATACCTAGAAACACATGGTGGTTAGATTCCGGTGCAACTACTAACATCGTTGTTTCAATGCAGGGTTGTCTGAACCACCGCAAGCCAAGTGATGTTGAGAGATACATCTATGTGGGAGATGGCAAGTCGGTGGAGGTTGAAGCTATTGGGCATTTTAGATTGTTATTGTCTTCTGGTTTCTATTTGGATTTAAAAGACACTTTTATTGTACCGTCTTTTAGGCGGAATTTGGTTTCTGTTTCCTATTTGGACAAGTTGGGTTATTATTGTTCTTTTGGAAACTATCAAGTTACTTTGTCTTTGAATTCAAGTTTGGTAGGAACTGGTTCATTTATGGTTTATGACAATCTTTATATGCTTGATACAATAGTTTCTTATCATGAAAATTTGAATGTTGAATCCCGAGGTACTAAGCGAAAGATTGATAATGCACAATCAGGGACATTATGGCACAAGTGATTAGGACACATCTCTCAAAATAGAGTTGAACGACTTGTGTCTGATGGGATACTTGATTCTATTGATTTTACTGATTTTAATGTCTCGTGTTGAGTGCATTAAAGGAAAACAAACCAAACATAAGAGATTGGGTGCATATAGAGCTACAGATGTCTTAGAACTCATACATACTGATATTTGTGGACCATTTCCTACTCCTTCATGGAATGGTCAACAATATTTTGTGTCATTCATAGACGATTACTCTAGATATGCATATTTATTTCTTATACATGACAAATCTCAAGTCTTGGATGTGTTCAAATCATATAAGGCTGAAGTTGAAAATCAACTCAACAAACGCATTAAGAAAGTCAAATCTGACCGTGGTGGTGAATACTACGGTAGGTATGACGGTTCAGGTGAACAACGTCCAGGACCTTTTGCCAAATACCTAGAGGAATGTGGGATCGTCCCTCAGTACACCATGCCAGGTTCACCTAGAATGAATGGTGTAGCTGAAAGGCGAAATAGGACCCTTAAAGATATGGTAAGAAGTATGATTTATCATTCTATCTTACCCGAATCACTCGGGGTGAGGCATTAAAGATCTGACTTACATTCTCGAATCGAGTACCAACTAAAGCAGCTGCTAAAACACCTTATGAGCTTTGGACAGGTAGAAAACCTAGTCTAAAGCACTTTCGTGTATGGGGTTGTCCAGCTGAAGCGCGGCCTTATAGGCCACATGAAAAGAAATTGGACCCCGGGACTACAAGCGACTACTTTATTGGTTATTCGAACGATCTAGGGGTTATAAGTTTTTTTGATCCCAAGGAAAACACAATTTTCGAGACAGGAACTGCGACATTTTTTGAGGATGTCGAGTTTGGGGGGAGAAATAAGGTTAGAGACATTGTCTTTGAGGAAGAAACGGTATCAATTCCGGAGCCGTTTCATACAGATGTTACTTATGAAACTATCGAAGAACCTCAACAAGACAATGTTGTAAATTCTCCTAACCAAATTGAAGACGTTGCTCATAATGAGCAAACTCACCATCCTCGAGAGAACATAGAGCAAGAACAAGTGTCTTTGCGACGATCCACTAGAGAAAGGAGAAGTGCAATTTCAGATGATTATATTGTATTTCTCCAGGAACATGAGGAAGATAGTGGTTTGGTGGAAGATGATCCTATCAACTTCCGCAAAGCCATGGAAAGTTCCAATTCAGAAAAGTGGATCATAGCAATGAATGAAGAGTATACGTCTATGCAAGATAATAAAGTTTGGGAACTTGTCCCATTACCGGAAGGTGCAAAACCTATTGGTTGTAAATGGATTTTTAAAACCAAAAGGGATTCTAAAGGTAATGTGGAGAGGTATAAGGCTCGTCTTGTAGCTAAAGGTTATACTCAAAAGGAAGGGATTGACTATAAAGAGACCTTTTCTCCAGTGTCATCTAAGGACTCTTTTAGGACAATCATGGCTCTTGTTGCGCAGTTTGATTTAGAGCTTCATCAGATGGATGTGAAAACAGCGTTTCTCAATGGTGACATTGATGAAACAATCTACATGGTGCAACCAGAAAACTTTGTATCAGGAGATCCAAAGAAAATGGTTTGCAAATTGAGTAAATCCATCTATGGCTTAAAACAGGCGTCTCGACAATGGTACCACAAGTTTCATAACGTCATTCGCTCATTTGGTTTTGAGATAAATGATGTAGATGATTGTGTGTATCATAAGTTCAGTGGGAGCAAGATGACTTTCTTGGTCTTATATGTTGATGATATTTTACTTGCCACAAATGATATAGGTATGCTTCATGAAACCAAGAGATTTCTATCAAAACACTTTGAAATGAAAGATCTTGGTGAGGCCTCTTTTGTGTTAGGAATTGAGATACTTCGTGAGAGATCACAAGGTATTCTAAGGTTATCACAAAAGAACTATATCGATAAAATTTTAAAAAGATTTGGCATGCAAGATTGTAGACCAGGAGATACCCCTATCTCTAAAGGAGACAAATTTAGTCTCAACCAGTGCCCTAAAACTAATCTTGGAAATTCAAGAGATGCAAAAGATTCCCTATGCATCAGTTGTAGGGAGTCTAATGTATGCCCAAGTTTGTACGCGTCCAGATATAGCGTACATTGTTGGAGTTTTGGGTAGATATCTTAGCAATCCAGGAATGGATCATTGGAAAGCGACCCAAAAGGGTTATGAGATACTTGAAGAGAACAAGAGATTATATGCTCACTTATAAGAGATCAGACCATTTGGAGATCATTGGATACTCCGACTCTGATTTTGCGGGATGCGAGGACTCTAGTAGATCTACTTCTGGATATGTTTATCTACTAGCAGGTGGTGCCATATCTTGGAGAAGTGCTAAGCAAGGTATAATAGCCACTTCTACCATGGAGGCGGAATTCATAGCGTGTTTCGAGGCATCAAATCATGGAATATGGCTACGTAATTTTGTCACGTGGCCGCGAATTGTAAACGAGGTTGAGAGACCTATTAAGTTATTTTGTGACAACAAGTCGCAAAGTGCTTTATTCCAATAATAATAAAAGCTCGACCAAATCAAAGCACATCAAGGTTAAGTATCGAATATGTGAAAGAAAGAGTTCAGAATAAAGAGATTTCTATAGAACATATAGGGACAAACTCCATGTTAGCTGATCCTTTAACTAAAGGTCTCCCTCCAAAGGTTTTTCATGAGCATACTGCTCACTTGGGAGTCTTAGAGTTTGAGGAGTCTCAAGCTTAGTGGGAGTAGTTTGTCAAATGAGTTCTATGTTAGACAATATGCATATGGTATTTTGTATTTATCTGATCAGAAATAAAGTTGAGTATTCAGTTTTTTTTTATATGTATTCTGAACAATTATGTTAGCTATGGTTAATTAAAGTATGGAAGGGCCAGTTGAAAATCGACATGTATAGACCATCTTCATGTGATTTTCATGCTACACATTTCATGATTGATCTATGTCATTTGGTTGCATTAGTATCAGTGATCGTTGGTGGTAAAGTTATTATTGAAATAACCAAACTGCAATGGTCCTATATTGATGTGGCTAATGGACGAGATTGTTGCGGATATGCAAAGTTTATGATGATTAAATTTTTGAGCTCATAAGGAACAACACATTTTATAAGGATGCATATTTGGCCCAGTGGGAGATTGTTAGAATAAAATTATAGGGCCACATATGTTACTAATTAAAATGTGATAATCATCATATAAATAAGCCAACTAAAGTGGTCCATAAATAATTTAACTTGGCTTAAAGTTGTAATTGTCATGAAATAATTATCGTGTAGATACCAGAGCAATATGACTAATTTGGTGACGGGTCAAATTAGAAATATTGCACTTAAGTTAATTATTATACAATGGTTATGGCCCCCGGTGCATGTTTATTAAGTTATGCTCATAAAGTTTTCAGTTTTAATGGGTGAATAAAGGGAGAGCAATTAAAGGCAATTAAGGTTGAAACTCTTCATTCTTTTCCCAACCGTTACACTTTGGGTCTATATATCCCATCTATGGAGATCCAAAGGAGTATTACAAAAAAAACAAAACATTGCACTGGAAGGTTATTTACTGGATATAATACAAAGAGTTAGAGTCGGTACTTCTCACATGGCTGCCATGGAAACTCAAGGTAAGTTTCCCAGACAAATAAACTTAATACTTTTCATGGATTTACATGGATATATGTATTTTATGATTAGTAATCTCCTTCAATTCTTACTAGATTTAAGATTATTCATCACTCACCTCGTTCGTGGGGACCCACTTAATGAAATTATAAGGCTAGTTGACAGGGGTGATTCTTGACCTATGTAATTAGGGCGACGGAACACAGCCTCTAAGATATAAGGGTCCAAAATATATTTGTTTTAATGGTTAAGAAAAGACACAAGAAAAATATTTGGATCAGTAGAAAAACTGTAAAGGAAGGAACAATGAGAACATGAGTTCAACTCTTCGTATCACCAAAATTCATTACAGTTTTAACCTTATATCTTTTTTAAAACTACAAATGAAGGGCCCAATTTCAAGAAAGTGTACAGATCCCGTTATATTTGTCCATATTTTCCTCGCCCCTGCTAGTTGAGCAGTATAGGTGGTGGAGAAACACCCCGCGTTTTTATACACGCAAAAGTCTAACACCATGGTAACAGATGCTCTTGCAATTGGTATATATTTTTTTTAAAATTCTTTTAATGGGTATCCAAACCGCTTCCAACTAATAGCACTTTTAATATCATCTATATCTTTGATGATAGTTGGAAAAACATTTGGATCCAATCTACTCCTTCCAAACTCTTTTGATCTTCCTATTTGAAATCAGGGGAGGAACCAATACAACATTAAGGCCCTGTTCTTTTAGACTTATTTTCAGTTTAGTTCAATTCAGTTCAGCGCAATTCAGTTCAGCGCAGTTCACTTCAATTCAACACAGTTCAGTTCAGTAGTTTCCTCTCACAGTTTTCATTCAGTTCAGTTCAGTTCAGCGCAGTTTAGTTCAGTTCAGCCCAGTTCGGTCCAAAAGAACAGGGCCTAAATGTTTGGTTAAATTTTGTATTTGAAAAGAGAGAGAAAATAATAAAATAATTAGATTCTATTACTATAATAATTAGAGAGAGAGAAATCATATTAGACTTTCAAGAAGAGAGATAAAGCGTTTAGAAAAAGAAAGGAAAGTTGTATTGATAACTCTCTCCTCTTCATCTCTTATTTTTCACGAATTGTTATGATGAAATACCAGAATTTTTCTCTGTTTCACAAAGCACAACAGAGTAAAGTAGAGAAATTTTCAGATTCACAATTTTTTCATTCTTCACAATTATTTCATTTTTCAGGGAAAGCATATGGGAGGGGAGCGAGGTGTTGCGAGAGGAAGACAAGGGGATTGAACGAGGAATAATAGGGGTTGCGCAGGTGGTGGCTGGTGGAGGGGAGATGCGGCACAGCGGCCGATTTCCATCGATGTACCGGTGCAGGGAGTTAAAAGTTTTGTTGAAATCGAGGAGATAGAGAAACATTTATCAGAAGAAAAAATTGTAGAAAGATTGATATAATGGCGTGTAAATCTAGGGAAATCAGGTGAGAGAAATTAGGTTGAAAAATGGTAAAAAAATTAATGGAGATTAGTCAATGGAATAAAATAGGGACAAGGGTGGGATTAAATTTTCTCAATGAGGGTATTTTAGCCTAAATAAGTTAATTATACATGAAAAGATCCAATGTAGAAATTAAAGAACTTTATGAAATTTCCAAATGGAGAATACAGGAAGAACAAAAGAGAAGGAGGGAGTATCTAATATATGTGGTGGTACTGCATCATAGATTCCTATCACAACTCATAGGCGGTGGTACCGTAAAAGTTTCAAACAATCAATATATCATATCATATAATAACTAATATATAAAGCAGAGTCCAAAAGTCAGCTCACGAGATCGCAACATTTGGCGTCCTAATTGGACGACATTTGTCGCGCCTATTAAGTGTCATGTTATTTTTTTAAAAATAAATAGAGTTCTAAATTGATTAAAATACATATATAGAGTTTGGGATAAGAAGAAATAGAGTTGGGTTCACAATGAAAAACTTAAGTATAGTAAACCGATTATAAATTTTAATATATAGTTCGAAAAATTATAATTTTTATAACATTGGAAAGTATTTAAAAAGTACTTTAAAATAAGATCCATTTATACTATATTTACAATTTTATATTAAAGTACCGTATAAAAGGAAATATTTACAATACTAACGTATTAAAGTAACCTACTACAATTAGAATTAGGGATTCAATTAGAATTAGGGTTTCTCTACAAAACCTATTCAAGTTAGAATCTGAATATTCATGGTATGTGAAAATTTCAATTGAACGAACATTTGCCAGCTCACGAGGTCGTGACATTTGGCGTCCTCATTGGACGCCATATGTCACGCTTATTAAGTGTCATGTCACTTTTCTTAAAATAAATAGATTTCCAAATTAATAAAAATACATGTATATAATTTAGGATAAGAATAAATATAGTTTGGTTCACAATGAAAAACTTAAGTATAGTAAATCGATTATAACTTTTAATACATAATTGGGAAAATTATAATTTTTGTACCATTGGAAAGTGTTTATAAAGGACTTTAAAATAAGATCTATTTAAACTATATTTAAATTTTATATTAAAGTAACGTATATATAAAAAAAAAATTACAATACTAACATACTAAAGTTACAAACTGGAATTAGAATTAGGATTTCAATTAAAATTAGCGCTTTTCTACAAAACATATTCACGAAGAGAATGGGCATTTGCACGGGTCTCAAATACTAGTATATATATAAAGGAGGAACTTTTCAGGAGCATAGAGAGCTCCTCAAGATTTCGAGGCCATAGAGCGCGCCACGTAGGGTTGCCACGTCATCAAATTTTATTTTTATCTTTTATAAAAATAGAGTTCTACATATATTTAAATACATATAAGGAGTTTTGGATAAGCAAAAATTAGAGTTTGGTTTTGAATGAACAGCCTAAATTATTATATTATGTAAATTGTGTATAATTTTTGCTACGTAATTCGGAATATTATAATTTTTGTATAATTGGATAGTGCTCGGAATATGCTCCGAAATAAGATCCATTTACAATATAGTTCTACAACTTATGAAATAGAGAGTGCCACGTAGGATTGTCATGTCATTAATTTTTATTTTAAATATTTTAGAAAATAGAGTTCTACATATATTTAAATACATAAAAGGAGTTTTGGATAGAGAGTAATTAGAGTTCCGTTTTAAATAAACAACCTAAATTATTATATTATGTAAATTGAATATAACTTTTGCTACATAATTCAAAACATTATAATTGTTTACCATTGAAAAGTGCTTGAAATATGCTTCAAAATAAGATCCATTTACGATATAGTTTTATAACTCATGAAAATATATTTAATTAGATGAATGGTAACACATTATTTAGTCTTTCTTTTAGATAGATATAATAATAGCTATAAGTACAATATACTATATGTAATTATAGCATTTTATCATAGGTCTGATTTACAAGATTAAATATATTATCTTTCAAAACCTCAACTTTACTCAAATGAACCAAAATGATTTAGTATTGAAACAAAATTTATTAAGGAAACTTTATTATTACAACAAAAACTAAAATCTATGGCGATAAAGTTACATATATATTAGAATTTTGGATGATGAAAAAATTAGAGTTTGATTTTAAAAAATAACCTTAGAAATCAGAATATTATAGAGAGCTCCATCTAAGCATGACATCTCATTCTTTTTAATTTTTATTTTTTAAAAAATAGTGTCCAACATATATATAAATACATATAAGGTGTTTTGGATAAGTGAAGATTACAGTTTGATTTTAGATAAATAACCTAAATTATTATAATATGTAAATTAAATATAACTTTTGCTATAAATTCGCAATATTATACTTTTTTTTTACCATTGGAGAGTGCTCGAAATATGCTTCGAAATAAGTTCCATATACAATATAGTATTACAACTATGAAAATTTATTTATTTAGATGAACAATAACATATTATTTATTATTTATTTTAAATACATATAAAAATAGCTATAAAAATAGCGTTTTATATGTGATAATAGCAATTATATCTTTCAAAATCATACTTTTAAAAATCGAGTTATATAAAGATAAAAAATACATATCTATAATTTTGAACCTGTAGCATACCATGGTGGCATTACATGAAGAATCAAATGAAAGTTTGTCAACAACATTGCAGAGATATTATGTAATTGTCTAATTATTTTATTCCTATAATATTTATCGTATACATAATAATTTATATGTTTGTCTTTTCCATATATCTATATGTCAGATCTTATTCTTTTCTTCATGAACTTAATTCTACTAAAACTAATAGGAAATCAAGGTCCGCGTTTCTAGATTATTTGAGGTCACGGATCATAAAAAAGAGAAACTTTGATATGATCATGATGGATGAAGAGGTATTTTTTTCTCTTAATATTTTCGATTATTAGTAGAGGTTAGTTTTATATTTAATTAATTTTATTCATGATACCATCATTATGGTCTTTTTTTTATAGTGTTTATGTGCCATTAAAAGTTAAAGTTGTGACTGACACTCATGTTTTTCTCTATTATTCTTCCTGTCCTGCATCTATTAAATAAGTACCCTCTACTTTCGTCAAGTATAATTTGGGTATTCTTCGTGTTAAAATTGTGTTAGCTATTGTTAGTCATACCAATTATAGGGATACCATTTAATAATAGACTTGGCTACAATATTCAGTTGAATATTAAAAAATATGTAATTTATATATCGCAATAACAAATTTAGAAATTAGAGTATAATGACAAATACTTTCTTCGTTATTTTTCTACTGCAACAATGGGGTTTAGCATGGTTTTTAAGAAAATGTAAAAAATGGGTAGTTTAGCATAGAGGTACCCCTTTAATTAACAAAAATAGGGGATAAATAAATCCTTAATAAAGTAAACGCAACTTTATGAGGTAATTTGAGTAATTATTGATGGTTTTATTAATATAAAGTAAAGGCAATATGGTCAAATATAGTTGCTTTTTTTACGAAAAGTTGAGTGGTTCCAATAGTTGAAACTACCCAAAGTGGTGATTTTTGCAATAGAAAAAGAACGTAGAAAGTATGTAAATAAGATGGTGTTGGAAAATCTCATTTCATAGCAACACAAAATCAACAATGTTAACAAAAATTAGCAAAAAAAATATAAACAACAACCACTTCAAAACTAGTTCAATTTAAAGGTTATACTTTCAAGGAAATATAGAACATAGCAAGAACAGATAACTTTTAAGTTGAGGCATTCACAATAAATAGAAAACCAACCTCAGTTTTTATTACTCCGTCACCCTGAAATATCCAATCCATGATGTAATCATAGTTACCTATTGTTGGTACCATTCTAGCTACAAGAGTCGCCTTTGGTCTCACTTCACGAAACTATGATAAAGACAATTGAAAAGAAAGATAAAGTAAGATATATATTAGAGCACTAAATTCACACTTATTCTTAATAATAATGTTTGAAAAATATATACTCTTTCCATCTCAAATTAAGATAAATGTAATAGTTTGACTTTTACACTATTCTTTTACTTTGACCATATAGTTTGATTACTATGGAACACATGTATTTTCATTGAAGAATTATATGTTGAGCTAGTGGGAGACATCAAAAAGTTAGATGACGAAAAGTTTAAAAGCCGGCCATGCACAACACTAAAAATGAAGTTGATATTAATTTGTACTCCCTCTGTTCTCTAGCTTTTAATTGTTACACTTTTCTCTTTAGTCTGTTTTTTTTAATTGTTATATTTCTCCTTTTTCCTTATAAAGTAACTATCAACATCAACTTTTTCTATTATTCTACCTCCTATACCCCCCACCTCCCACTTTATTAATCAACAAATTTTTTTCCACCTACCCCACTTTTCTCTCTTCTATATTACTCTTATATTGCTTCTTTTACATTTTCCACAATCAAAAATTCTCTTTTTGTACTTCTCCTTGTCTTTTGCACTATTTCCTTGGTTCTCCCCAAAAAGAAATGTAACAATTTAAAAAAACGAAGGGAGTACTTTATATGCGGATTACCTGTTGTCCGGCAATGCCAGTCTCTGTGTGACGCCACGCGATATCGCCTGCATATCTCTCGAATATACAAATTACATTGGATCGAATAAAAGGTTTTCCATGAGTTGTTGAAAGTACCCCATCCATATAATACGCATTTCTAGGGCAATCATTAAGTGGTTCAAGTGACCTTGTCGATAAGCCGAGCCCATAATCGCCCACATCTATATATGTCTTGTAATACCATGCTTCAGTTGGATCCATATATGGTACAAATAACTCAGAAACCATCCCTTTATACATCACACTTCTAAGCTCTCCATTATCCGGGTCTTCAAACATGGCCCGAGAGATGGTCAAACCCGCTCTCGGGGCGTGTTTAAGGTGAAATTCCCAGTTCGCCCATTTGATCAAATGGTTATTTTCCACAGTGAAGCTTGGACCTTTGGGTTGCTCCATGGATATTGGATTAATGGGTTTGATTTTTTTGTGGGTGTTCTTTTGGACTGAGAAACGATAGTCCGTATCGGTAGCCTTGGGAATGGGGATCCGACTTCCACGATCGGATATTTCTACCACTTGATTTGTGTCTAAGTCAACAACTATTGTTATCCCTTCAATGGGTTTCATGTAGAAATTAATAGTGTCTTTTATGGAGAAACATTGTACCTTTATTATCCTCCTTTTTTCCTCCTCCTTTCCAAACCACCCTGCACATCATTCATATATATTTACGTAAAAAAACCATCATATATGGTCGTTGGTCGGAGATGGATATGATTCCCCGGCTATCTTGTCCACTATCATAAATAATGTCTTAACCACTAAAACAAGTAATGTTTGTTGTTGTACTTTTAAAGTAAGATATTAATAATTAAAAATTATAATTACCCGGGGCATAGTCCGGACCTAAAAACTTGTTATTAGATCAAATAACAATTTTAATGTTAAGATATAAAGGTATAAATCTTTGCATAGAATTAATAACCAAAGTAGTAATAACATTATACAAAAATAAGGAAAAATTTATAAGAAACAACCTTTTTAATACAAGTTTTTACGATAAACAACATTTTAAAAAAGATATTGTATAACAAGACCTTAAAAAAGTTTTTTGCGGGGAACAACCTTATCCATTTTGCAACATTGACCAAGTATTTTTCAGTGTTGACTCATTAAAACCAAACATATAAGAAACAACCTTTTCAATACAAGTTTTTGCGATAAACAACCTTTTAAAAAAGATATTGTAAAACAAGACCTTTAAAAAGTTTTTTGCGGGGAACAACCTTATCCATTTTGCAACATTGACCAAGTATTTTTCAGTGTTGACTCATTAAAACCAAACACGTACAGGGCACATGACGCGTACCTCTTATGTTTCAACCCCATTTTCCTCCTATAAATAATTCATTATTTTAGTTACAGCGTTGTGACTTTCACGTTTATCGACACAATATTTTGACCAATATTAATTTCTTTGATAGTAAAAAATATTTAGAAAGTTTATATCTTGATAATATAAATTGTGATAGGAGTATAAATCCAAAAATACTTTACATTTTCAAATTTATAATTGCATTTTCGTCAAAAGCTACTATCGTCAAATTAAAGCTTTTATGTTCAAAAGTCAAACTGTTGCTACTAAATAAAAATAGGTACTACTACTCCATATACCATCAGTCTGTCACAAAAGAAGAATAGGAATCAACCTGGAGAAAAGGGTTCACAATTCACGTCCCCCAAGTCAACTCCACGTTTGGTGATGCTTTTATTGAACTCAACACTAGTAAAGGGTGCACTCCTTGAAGCCATAATTTCATCGGATGTTGGAATTGGGTACCCGGATGGTGGACCATTCTGAACTCGACGAACACTACCCAACCTCAAGTCCACAGAGAGCAGGCGTATGGGTCCACGTCCAAAACGTGCAATGACAGAGATCTTTCTAGGAGGCAAAGGCTCACCTTGCCTCCAACTAAGGACTTTAGATTTTGGAGGCTCCTCTAAACTAAGAGAGTATATAGAGAAGGCCTTATTAGGCACATAGGAGGATAGTATGGTTCGTGCTTGATTTATCTCCTCGACCGTCACCGGATCTAGGGGATGCCGAGGTTGGGTGGTTGTATGCTTGTTTGTGTGAGCTTGAGAAATGATCGACAGTTGGAGAATGGCTAGGAGAAGAGAAAGAACGACGAGGTAGCAATTGTGTCTTTCCATGAGAAATGATAATGTAGCACGAATAATTGGAAGAGTGCTAGTCGCCTTTAGTATAGGTTGATCAAGTATAGATCAACTATTCAACTCATATGTTTGCATTGTATGTAAAGGTATTTATAGATAGATGCGTAATGCATTCAATTGGCATAGTGGAAGTATCATAAAAGACATGTATACATATCAATAAAAAGTACTACCTCTTTTTTTTTAGTTGCAACATTTGCTTTTTGGCACTGTTCATCAACCAACTTTGTTAAGTAATCTCGCACCATTATATAAGAAAAAACATAGTCAAGTGGGGTCTTATTAGATTCGTCTCAATGCGATGATTCCAAATATCAAATTTTTAAATTTTTTACTTACACCCAATATGAGATATTAACGTTCAAATAAGTGTCTCGGTAAATGTGAAAAAGCAAATGTTGCAACTAAAAAAAACAGAGGAAGTATTATATAAGAGATGTATACCTATCTATATTATTGTGGATGTCATCTAACTTGGTAAAATCTTGTGGGGGTGGTAACCAATACCTGGGATCATCATTGCACTTAATCGCTCAGTTACATCGTACCAAAAAATATCTAATTTGTTTTATTTTCCTTGCAACCCAATGTCAATGAATACTATTTTTTCCAGTTATTTTTATATTGAATACACTTTTATGTTAGTTGGCTCGATTATATTTTTAGAATGGATGGTTTTTGCCTTGGTACTATCACGAATTTTTTTTTATAAGTGTTAAGAGTATAACCCACATGTGAGTTAGGAATAGTTGTCCCACATTGAAGAATTAGAGAGAGAATGACTAACATATAAATTGGTAGGTTACTCCACCTATCACCAATTGGTTTGAGGATGGAACTCTGTCAACCTTGTATGTGGTCAAACTCTCCTTCGGTTTGAGCTTGTGTTAGACCCAATAAAGTTTATCATGGTATTAGAGCCGACGATCTCGCCCCATCTTAAAATGCAAGATCGAAGGTTTTTTTTAGATTCGAAAAATGCAAGATCGAAGGTGTGAAGTATAAATAAGTCAATTTTTTAACTAGCTAGTTATTTAAGTTAAGTTGGGTGTGAATGAAACGTTAAGTGATTTAAGTTTCTTTGGTTAATTGAAACGTCCTTTAAGTATAGCCTATTTTAAGTTGGAAATTTTTTCCAGGTTAAATAAGGTAAGTTGAGTGTAAACTGTGCAAGATGTGTTGCTCATGAATCACGTCATGCAAACATCATCAATGTTGCAAATTATGTGAGCTATTAAATACTACTTCAATAAGCAAGAAAATGATTTTTTTTCTCCTTTGCTATTTTTCTAAAAGAAGTATGTCAAAATTGGAATTTTCAACTCTCTTTTAGAGTTTTGGCCAAATTGAATCACAAAGGAGTATTGAGATTTTGGAGTGGATTTAAGCCCAATACGTTTCCATAGATAATAATATAGAGATTATATTATTTACCGTTAAAATCTTTTAGATATCAATTATCTAGCTATATCTATACAAATATATTAAAAGGTATTAAAAGGCGTTCCTAAATGAGGAACGGTGCAACGTGACGCTCTTCCTAAAGGCATTTTACTCCATGTAATCCACATATAATAAAAAAAAACTAGAAATTGCATAATATAGGGTTTGATCCCGTGACTTCAAGGTTATATATTAAAGTTTTAGCCACTAAACCAAGTGATATTTAATATTATCATATTAAAGTATAATATTAATAAATAAAAATATTTCTTATCTGAGGCATAGCCCGAGCCTAATAACTAGTTTGAAAGTTAAAATATAACTATTATTGTTTCCCAATTACATGTATTATCTAATTCTCCATTACATCGTTCTTAGTATTTGAAAGTAACATTAATTTTCTATATATATTATTCACAAACGACAAACTAATAAATCTTCCTAGTAATAATTTTTATTTAAGAGTATATCACTAGTTTCGCTTTCCCCTAAAAAAAAAATTAACCCTTGTGCATTGAATGTTTTTGAAAACTATTTCTAATATCTAACGTAGAATATTCCTGAATATATGGGACATAATACATACGCGCAACAATTGGTAAAATGACAATTATATTCATTATAAACAAGAAGAAGAAAAAAGTGACCTAGTAATTAAATATACAAAATTGTGACCATAATTTTTTCTTTTAATGGTAAGGAAAAAAGGGAAGAATTAAAAGAACCTTCGCACGAGGGAACTCCTAATATATCGTTTACAAGGATAGAATTTAAAGCAGGAGGATTACACGTTTCAATGCAAAAGTAAGAATTAGCTAAATACCCAACATTAGCATTATTAAAGGAAGAATTGTGACTGTATTGCATATGATTAAGACTATAGCATTATGAAGGGTATGTTCTTAACTTATTAGGATGAGTTTCATCTAAAATAAGTTAAGCTCAAACAAAAAATTCTAGGTTCAGTAGATATAAGTTAAGTACATCAAAATATAAGTTAAATTTTACAAAAATAAATCAATAAGTTTAACAAAAGTATATTAAGTTCAGCAATGCAAATATCAATTGAAGAGGAGAGCCTAAATACAAAATCACATTATATTATGCTTTACTATACATCAATGAAGAAAATATTTATCCCTACTGTATATAAGTAGAAATTCAAAGGCACACATGTCCTCCTCTCATAATCAAAGTTGCTTGGTGGAGGTGGTGGGAACTCACCTTGTGACTTTGAGGTCACAAGTTCGAACCACTACCTACTTGTGCTGGGGAGTAGAGAATCCCTTATATCCCCCCTACACTCAAGCGTTGACCTATGTAGCTGGGCTGGCTAATCTGCGAGAGGTGCTGGTCCAATAGAGTCCTTCTTATTACCAAGGGGTTCCCTGGTAGGGGCCTAAAAAAACATGTCCTTATCTCATAAATTATTTCCTAATGTTTTACTTTTATTAGAACAAGCATATATATTAGCTTTGTTTTCTCTATTACTATATCTCGAAGCCATTCTGATCAAAATATGGAAAACTCATCTGAATTTTGTCGACTTGTCTCTTCCCTTCCCTCCTCTTTTCTCTCTCCAAAAATATCCTAGCCTCTATATAAAAATATTTTTGGGACTAATGGTAACCTCAATTCTATTATGATTCCAGGTGTTCAAATTTTGAGAGGATGTGATTTAGTGGTAATTGATAACGGTTTACTATCTGAAATAACATTTGGTATTGGTTATCAACCATCTATCGAATCAAATTATGATATTCTTTCTCAAAAAGATTTTGAAATGATAGACGATATTTTTGAAGGTTGTATAATGAAATATTGATCATTCGATTGTACAAAGAGTACGCCACTTTGTTAGATCTGGTTAATCGACTTCAAAATTTTCTATGAGAATAAATAATATGCTTGATTTAGTTAGATTTGTTTTTGTTTTTCTTTGATATCTTTTGTAGATACAGTATATCTATTGATTAATAAAAGTCCTCATTGCTTCCAAAAAAAAGGAAACTCAAGATATACTCAAACTTTAAAATTTCTTTATTAATTTATTATTTCATCCATTTTTTGGTCTCCCCTTTCCTTTTTTTTTATCCCTTTCCTTTTAATTTTATGCCAACTTATTAGAGTGCACCTTTCTACCTTCCCTTTAATGAAGAAAAGCAAAGAAAATTAAGTGACTTAGAACCCCTAAAAGAAATGACTTACAACAATTTATAAGAACTACATTTGAATAGTAGCTGACACATTGAAAGGCGAAATTTTCATCAGTTACA
This sequence comes from Beta corolliflora, assembly GCA_947648045.1. Taxonomy (NCBI): domain Eukaryota; kingdom Viridiplantae; phylum Streptophyta; class Magnoliopsida; order Caryophyllales; family Amaranthaceae; genus Beta; species Beta corolliflora. The sequence goes on from CANSZD010004269.1 coordinate 89,847, forward strand.
TATTTGAGTATGTTCTTCCTTTTCCCATTTTTACATGGATTTTTTTTATAGGAATAATCTCACATTTACGCGGTTTTCCTAAAACAGTCATATCTTTAAAAAACTGAAAATAATCCGATCTTTGGGGTGTGTCTGCTCAAAATGGGCCATTTTAACGTGTGACCTATTTGATTGGTAAAAAAACTTGTTGACATTTCTTTTCCCTTCCACCCCCTCTCACACTGCCCAGCTTCCTAGTTCCTCCTGCTACACCTGCCACTAGCAGCCTCCCCAGCTCGCTATCTCCATCCCTCTTTTTTTCCTCTCTCACCATCACCAGTACCCCTACCCCAATCCTACCTCCCTTTTTCCCTGTCTCTCTCTTCGCGCACTCCAAACCGCCAGCGACAGGTATTTGCCACTCGATGGTCTGGTGTGCAATAGAGTTCCGTTGGAAACAACAGACCTACCGGCTTCGATGAGAGCTCAAGGCTTGCGCCATGCAGTGCGGATGATTCAACGCTTGAGCGGATGGAGGAGGACGATGAGAAGCGCGTCAGTTTTGGGAAGACCGTGCAAAGGCTGGATTATTCCCAGATTTTTGAAAGGTGAGACTGTTTTGGGAAGACCGTGCAAAGGTGGAATCATTCCCATCAAAAAATCCTTTTTACATTATTCATTCGACACAAGATATAGATGTCCGCAATCTCTTTTTCGTATCATTGCTTTAACTTTTTCCTCTTTCATGACTCAATTTATTGTTTTACTGCAAATCATACCATCTGGTAGTAATAGTTTCTATTTTGTTTCTCCAATAGCAGCAATGCCTCCTTTTATGATAGCATTATCTTCGGCTCTGCAACTTAGCCCAAATCTGCAACTCCGCGCTCCCCTTCTCCTTTGGCCAACATCGCTCTCTTCTCCTCTGCGTAGATTGTGGTTGTTGCTTCCCTCGTCATCATTAGGTCACTGCTGCTTCTCCATTTGATCTTGTGTCATCATACTAACCTCCATCCATCGATTGATGCATGATTAAGATCCAGTCTAAGCATCTGACTATCTCCCGCTTCGACTGCGGAGGTGTGGTAGAGTATATACACATAATATTCTCTACCTAGATTTGGGATGTATTTTTGTAAAATATTATTATTACAAATCTTGTTAGTTTCTTGATATGATTAGCACTTCATTGTAATCCTATAAATATTAATCAATGGAATATGATAGAACTGAGGAGTTTACATTATCTAACACCATCAAACATTTTACATTTCTTATCAATAAGAATGCATTTAATAAAAATATATTATCTATTTTTCACATCAATCGTCTCAAAATGTTTTTTTGGATATAAATTGTAAAAACTTTATTATTTCAGATCATATATATCATATCAGTTATTTTGTTTGTTTGTCTAATTGTCTATGCAAATTAAGTTCTGAAGCCATAGAAAATTTTTAAGAGTAAGACTTGCGTGGAACTAGTCCATAATAACGTTATTGTGGACCAAAAGGTCACACGCGCAAAAAAATTATACACGAAATACATAGTGACCCCTATTTAAATATAATAACCCTTTTTTTTGACATAGCGACCTTTTTTGTAACATATACTCTAACTCATAATTAAAGTATCCATTTAGACATAGTCACGTTTGTGGCTTTGTTAACATATAGTTATTTCTTGTTATAAATATTTTTCACAAACTAAAACCATCTTCATACATTTACCTTTAAGTAATCCTTATTTTCATTAAGTTGACCCTTGTTAAAAACATAGTGACCATCTTTTTAGAGGCAGTGCACCAGGGACATGTCTGAACCACTAGAATATATGTTATATGTCACCAGGGACATAACTGAACCACTAGAATATATGTTATATGTTAGAATAGGGGTCACTATGTATTCTACGTATAATTTTTCACATTATTTTAAGGTAAGATGAAGTCCCTTGCAAGGAGGGGGAATTGGGAATCCTCAACACTACTTTCACATGTATGACCTTTTGTTCCACGGTAATTTTGTGTACACAAGGTTCACGTAGACTTTAGCAAATTTTAATTCATAATTTAACGGCTTAAGACAAAATATCAAATCAATCAACCAAACTTATTAGGAGAGTTGTCGTAACTCGTAAGCCAAGCAGTAACACAAAAGACACAATATCAAATCAATCAACGCAGGAAAAGAAGTATTAAGATTTTCACTGAATCTTTTGTGCTTGTGCAGGCTTTGGCTAAAAATTTAGTCCCCTTCCAACTTGTTAGAGCATGTACAATGGTACATGGCTCTTTAACTAGCTCTCCACTCTCTCACATCTATTCTCTCTCTTCAAGCTACTCTCAAGAACTATGTCTAAAAACACTCAACAACAATAAAACTTTTTAAAGAGCTCTCCATTCAACTTTTCATTTTTGGTGGTCCCCATGTCAATAAATGAACCTCATTTCATATTATGATCAAAGTTATATAAATAAAATTATTCATGTAAATTAAATATAATTACAAAAAAAATGATATTTTTCATAATTTATGTAATGTGGATTTTTTTTAAATATTAATTTTGAATGCTAATATTTAATTTCATAAATTAAAAAAAGATAGTAGATTTTGTGTATGAAAGATATCCAATATTAGGCTCATTTTATAGATAAAGAAAAATTATAGTTGTTGGGATAGTAATTATTACCATCTTTTGTTTTATTTTTATAAAACAGATCATTAAATGGTTGCAAAAAGAAAAGAAAATTTAAGTAATTGCAATAATATGTGGGCCCCACACATTGGAGAGCCATCTCTCTTTCAACCCAAATGATATCTCCCCCAAGAGCTACTTTGCAAAGTGTCTCCATGGAGAGACACCCAAGACACACCCAAGAGCGTCATTGTTAGGTAAAAGGTGACTCTCCATTTTCTCTCTCCTTATAGAGCTAGTTGAAGAGCTAGTTGGAGAGCCCCATTATACATGCTCTTAGTATTTGTCATGATATTCTTGAGTTAAGTAAGAATTTTAATTTCTGTGAAATTTCTAAGGTAGATAGGGACTTAGTTAGGGAAAGTCATGTGCTAGCTACTCAAGCTAGGAAGGGTGTAGTTGTGTAATTTATTATGTTTGTACTTGTCAAAAAAAAATGGAAACAAACAAAAGACAATGGACTAATCATGTTATAATATGCAGGATTAATTGGAAGAATTGATGGAATTCAGTCGGATAACACGTCTATGTCGTTGTAGCAACCCAGTTGGAAGATTAATGAAGGATCCTTTCAGATAAACAAGAAACCAATTGATTAGGTAAAGTAGGATTAGACAGCCAATAGGGCTGTTCCTTGGAGAGCTTCTAAACATATAATGGGGGAGTCTAAATTAGACTCTCACAAGGATATTTCGCTCGTTTATGCAAAGAGTTGGTATTGTAATTTGCAAGTGTCTATTTTGGTACCACTTTCAATATAAATTTTGCACATTCAGCACCAAATTCTATGCAAAATAACTAAAAGGCCCTTGCGACGTGTGCAAGTCCAGATTGGACTCCCACGGTTATATGTTTAGAGTTCCTCTTGTTCCATTATTTTGGGTTTTCAGTTTTCCTAAACCCTAGATATAAAAATAAAAATTATGAGAATTAGAAAACATTATGATCCTACTTGTTATTATTTTATTTTTTCTCAGTTTTTGAGTATTCTAAAAACAACCTTTATCCCACGTTAAAATCTTAAAGCAATTTTTCTTATTGTTGGTTTTAAATCTTAAAAATAGTACAATAAAAATAGAGTACGTATTGGGTGTAATACGTAACACCATAACTTTTATGTAAGAAAAAAACCACACACGTATATAATGACATAGACTTTAACCAATTTGACATGGACTATACATATAATGACATAAATATGATGTCATTTTGTAATTTATTTCATATCATTTGAGTTTCTTTTACAAATGAAGCGATGGTTTTTGGTTGTAACACCATAACTTATGGTGTAACAATTACACCCAAGAAATATTGGTCTCCTCCCAGGGAAAGCTCCCAACCCAAAAAGCCACAGAGCGGTGCATAGTACCCCCAATGAGGGGCTCGGCCCGAGCGCCGGCCCGGCGCTCATCCTTGGTGGCCGTCGAGCTCCCCAACCCTTTCCTGATTTTAGTTTATAATCTATAGTTTATATCTTTCAATTCACCATCTTTAGGCAATATGGAGCATCGGGGGGTAAAACCCTGGGTTTTTCTCTCTCCTCCTTCTCTCTATTTTCGGCATAGGCGCAAAGCTGAAGCCCGTTGGAGGGTTGGTGCCACGGTGGTGCGGCAGTCGCGGCCGAAGTGGAGTCCGGTGGCACGCTTAAAGGAAGGAGTGGAGCGTGTTGGTCACTCAAATCTCGAAGCTTCATCAGCGGCGGCTCCGCCTGAAGTATCCGAACATCGAGTTGTGGTTTTTAGAACCGGTGGTTAGTTGTTCAATTTTCATAATCTATCTTTTCTGCCTTAGCATTATCGCTTCAACCAGTTCAAAGTCTCCTTGTTTCTCTTTATATGGAATGGAAAGTGAAGTTTTTGGTTTATATGGATTGGAAAGTGAAGTTTTTGGGTGAGTTTTTTGGATTTCAAGATTGTGCCTTATTTTCTTTGGATTTGTCTTCATGGTTGAGAAGCTCCTTCGGAAGGCAGGAGCTTCTTTGTTGAGTATTAGGAAGAATAGTGTTGGGGTGCTATGTCTAACTTTCCACAATCATGAAGCTATCAGAGCAACGACTAGATCTGATCTCTCTAAGACAAGGAAAGATCTCGGAAACCAGGTTCATAGTAAAGTTAATCCTAGAGGTTGCCAAAGTTGGATAAACGTAACTCTAGGTAGTTGTGTGTTGGCAAAGAACAGAGGTGTTTATCAATATCAAGATCCTTGTTCTCAGATTATTTTAGAACTTAAAGCTGTCGTTTGGTCTTATTCTTTAGGGATTGCAAACTTTGATCTTCGGATCAGGTTATCGGGTGATGAGTTCAAACAATTCAAATCACCTTTTGTTCATGTGATGGCTTTGGTAGTCATCACAATTCAAAAATGCATCTCGTGGGAGGCTCTCCAATTTGATTTGGGGCAAGTTTCGACCTCCACAAAGTTTGGGTTTTTGCCTCTTGAGGAGAAACTCATTATACCCGTATTGCAGGGTATGAAGCCACTGAATATAGTGACTTCCTTGTTAGTTCAATCTTTACAATTTCAGGAAGGTTTTTCATTTCAACGGCCTTGGGATTTATCATCTTATGAATGAACCTATGGTTCTACAAGAACAAATTTGGCAATCCATTATTGAAAACTGTTTTAGGTTAAAATCTCGGCAGGTTCCATCACACTTCAATAGTTCTTTTGGTGCAAGACATAAAGGTCAACTCCACCAAACATCGCCCGACAGGTTCCCTATGTGATTTCCATAATATCCTCGACACAAAATATTGACCGGTAAGGTAACAAGATGGTGTTTAACTTTTTGCCGATTTTACTTTCTATGGTGTGTAAGAGCTAGTAAAGCTTAGTTTAGTGTTTATTTGTTTTCCGTTTGTAGTTTGGATGTGCTCTCATTAGGTTGTAATTCCGTTTTCAATTAATGCAAATTTCGCTGATGTCAAAAAAAAAAAAATGTTGGTAAGGATAACCTAACAATACCCCTTAAACACATGTGTTTTTTTAAGGTTCCCTTTAACACTTGTTAGTTGACCACTAACTCTCACTTCCTCATCACCTTGTTGTGCACTCACAACTCCTTCAGTCCCTCGACTTGTTGTAGACTTCTATTCACAATATGACACTAGCACAACGACCTCTTGTCCATCTTCTCGTTACTTTTTTTTAACAAATTCTTAAAGAGCATAAGAGAACACGTTAGCAAAAGAAAATAAAGTAGTCTAAACTTTGGTAGTCTGTTGGTGTGCTGGATGAACTATATATGTTCTTGGGCACCTTATGAATGTTGCACCACCGAATGGATTTCCCTAGTTTCTTTATTTCCGAGACTGCATACATTATGCTTTTGTCCACTAGTCATTCATCCTCTAACATTGCCACCCGGTTATGAGAATATGTTAGAACACTTATCCTGTCAATATGAACTAAGGCATCCCATTGGAGCCCATACAAGAAAGCTGGCAGCCTTACATAGATGGCGGAGGTAATCGTTCCATAATTGCCCCCTCCAATTGACATACTAGGGTCCAGATTATGATCCTTTTGAAGATAACAAAGATATATAGGTAAAAAAAGGGACAAAAGGTTGAGGCTAAGAACATGACAATTTGACAATCTTGAAGGAATATGTCCTTAGACATCCCGACAATTACTAAATATAAAAGGAATTATTATAGAGATAATTAATTACGTTAGTTTAGTAATCACATTTACTTGCTAGAGAATAAATGTTGGTTAGTAGAACAATATTGATTGTACCTACAACTAAGTTAACCTAATCCTATGAGGTCACACATTGAAGTAACTAATTGAAGTAAGGAAACCGGCCAATAGGAGAAAGTAGGGTTAGGTTAGGTCTCTCTCTTATTTTATTCTCCTACTATTATAAAAGGTTATAATAGCAGAGAGAAAAAGAACGTTCAATTTGACAGTAACATTCAAACTGAAAAGAGAGAGAAAAAAATCCTATTGTTTCCCTTTGGAAATCCGGCCACCCTCCCTAAAAAGTAAGAGAGTGAAATCTGTTCATCCTCTTCCGTTCTAGCAAACGTGGGAATTCAATTGGTGCTCGTGGACTAAGTAGAGGGACATCAATTGCTGTTCTTTGATCTCTAGCACTTGCAATCCGGTGGAAAACACGCTACAAAGGTTGTACATTCTTTTCCTTATAATATGATTCATATTTATGTTATGCATGCGATCTTGTGATAGATGTTAGGAAATTTGTTTCCTGAAATTCCGCTATATGCATCTATATGTTTCTACAGTGGTATCAGTTTTGCCTCTTGCATAATGATTATATGATCATGTTCATGTGGTTTATGATTATTTTTATTCAATTAAAGTAAGGTATATTTATGGATTAATTTGCATAATTAATATGGTGATATTAATTGATTGGAAGTTGTTACAAAATTGTTTTATTATAACTATGCTCAATTTTCGACACCTTGTTCAACTATTGATCAATTTTATAGTTAGATTTATGATTAATGGAGATTAAAGCATTAAATCTAAATAACAAAATTAAGATTCAGATTTTAATTTGTTAAATAAAATTAATCTAAATGCCCTACGTGAACCGAATTTTAGAAAAACAAATTTGTTGTAAAATTTCGGTTTTCACTTATTAAATTTCGGATTTCTCATCTTGATGAGATCTAAACTCCAAAATTCTGATTTTAGTTGTTGAATTTTCGAAATTTTGGCACAAGTCATCTCTTAACCCCAATTTTGAATAAAATTGCACAATTAAATTCAGCTTTAATTCATGTAATTGTTGCATAAATTAAATATGGAGTTTTCGGCAACCACGGCTGGGTGGCGGATCTCACCGTGCGGCCACGGTGGTCTGCGTCCGGAGTTGTGCGGAGAGGTGAGAAGGACGCAGACCGGGTAGCCTTGCGCCGCGCCGGTGGGATGTCGCGGCCCGCCGGCCTTGTTTCCGCGGGCCGCGCGGCGAGTCTGCGGTGGTGGGGATTCCCCGTCGCCGTGGCTAATCAGTGAAAGAAAGTCAAATTTGTTGGCTGATTTTCTGGGTCATCGTGCGGGTTACTGCGGTGGTGGAATTCATCCCTGCTGCCGTGGCAGATCTTCAATTAGTTGAAGATCTCGTGGTTTTCGGCTTCATGGGTGTGGTTTGGTCGTGGTTTGCGAGTTCCTCATTTTGGGGAACTTTGTTACTCAGGTTTTCAATTTAAAAAAAAAAAAAAAGGAAAAGAAAAGAAAAGGGAAGGCATTTGAACGTTTCTCAAGGAATGCAGTTTTGTACTGTTAGTTGATAATTTTTTTTTCCCTTTTTATTTTTAGTTTGAGCATTATTATTAATTTCCAATTATGCAAATTAAAGGTTAATTTGATTAAATCCATAATATGTCCTGATTGAATTAAAATAAGGGAGTTTCCTAGATTTAGTTTAGTACCTAAACGGTTAAGTACTATAACTAATATGGAGCGTTTTTTGCTTTAGTTATTTCTTAAAATTGCTAAGTTTAACTAAATTGACATGTTTACTATTAATTGTTAATGACATGTTTTATTTGCTTATTAATTATTAATAAGTGATTTTTAATGTTTATTTCATTATGATATTACAAATGCATGGATGCTTAATATAATATTACAAATGCATGGATGCTTAATATAATATGTTTGATATTATGTTTTGCATGTTGTGACTAGTATGGCCCAAAACTAGGATAGAAATTACGATCTGCGCATCGTTAAATTTTATGTAAATTAAATACGATCTGTGTATCGTTTGTATTTTTGTAATTTAAATTAAAGTTATTTAAATTATAAATTATATGTAATCAAGAATGAAGTTCCATGGAGAATCAAGGATGGAGATCCATAAAGATTCAAGGAGGAATTCATGAAGATTAGTTTTCCTAGGTTTAGGGGCCATACTAGGATCACTTTTAATTATGCTTATATTTATTTAAGCGTTTAACATGTTTAAATGCTTGTTTAAGTTTATATGTGTGGTTATTTATGTTATGTGTTCACTTTTAATTAACCAACATAGTAAACTTAGGTCCCCAACATGTAATATTGAGTTTAATTGCTTTTCCAAACAACACCTATAACGCCTTAGGTAGTGAGTAATAGGTTCTGCCAAAGCAGGGTGTTGCTCATTTTATCCGGGGATAGTAGGGTGGGTTTTTTGAAACCTACATGTTAATGTTTGGTTTAACTCAACAAAATCATCAAAAGACAAAGTTTTGGGTTTTGAAGCTAAGAGATAGGAGTAAACAAGGAGTTGTTAACCTGTCTACCAAGAATTATAATTAGTTATAATTAGTAAAGTGTTTATTTACCTCAACTACTATAAATTAAAGGCGGGGGCCAAAGTCCGTTTGATTGTAGTGGGAGGGGATCTTGGTGTTTCTTTATTCAATAGGGGACTCTTATTTTGAATAAAGGGTAGTAGTTAATTAAAATTTGTTTAATTGCTGCTTTTTTGATAAACATTGATTGAATCTTGCTTTATTATTCTTTTGTTGTAGTTATCATGTCTGGTTCAAACAACAACAACCACCACGGTTTTAATTTGCGCTATTTACTCGAAAAGGACAAACTAACTGCTCATAACTTCCTAGAATGGGAAATGGCCGTGAGAATCGTTCTCGTAGCCGAAGGAAGGGAAAGTGTTCTTGATAATCCTCTCCCCCGAACCCCCGCTAGACACCTGCTACTCCACTGAAAGGAGAGCAAGACAAACCATTGAGGCAAATTCTGTGCAAGTAACATGTTTGATGCTTGCTTGCATGGAACCAGAATTTCAAAAACGTTTTGATGGTCTGGACGCCTATTCCATCCTCCAACAACTGAAAACTATGTTTCAGAAGAACGCGAGGCTGGAAAGGTTTGAAGCTCATTGTAAGTTGCTGGAGTGCAAGTTGGGAAAAGGAAAACCCGTTGGTCCGCATGTGTTCAATATGATGGGACACTTTCAGATCATGGAAAAATTGGGCTTCCCTTATCCCCCAGAACTAGCAACTGATATTGTGATCAAATCCTTGCCTGAAAATTTTCAAAACTTTCAGTTGAACTTTTACATGCAAGGAGGGGATGCTACCTTGCAAGAGCTGCATGGTATGCTTACTCAGGCTGAAAGGAGCTTGCCAACTGAACCTGAACATAGGGATGTTCTTATGGTTAGGAAAGGCAAGCAATTCAAGAAAAAGGGGGCACCTCAGAAGAAGAACAAGGGCAAGGTTGTTGCCACTGATGATACTTCTAAGCCAAAGGCCACTCCTAAGGCAAAAGTAGCAGCACTACATGAGTGCTTCCACTGCCATAAGATTGGCCACTGGAAGAGGAACTGCCCCAAGTATCTGGAGGATAAGAAGAGTGGTGCTTCAACTTCAGGTATTTATGTTATAGAGATTAACTTATCTACTTCTACTTCATGGGTATTTGATACTGCGTGTGGATCTCACATTATTTGTAATGTGCAGGCACTAAAAAGAAGTAGATCATTGAGCAAAGGAGAAGTGGACCTCCGCGTGGGCAATGGAGCACGAGTTGCTGCTTTGGCTGTGGGAGATTGTAGTCTACTTTTACCTTCTGGTTTAGTATTAGAACTTTATAATTGTTATTATGTTCCAACTATTACCAAGAATATTGTTTCGATTCCGGTTTTGGATTCGGAAGGTTTTTCATTTCAAATTAAGAATAATTGTTGTTTTGCTTATTTGAATGATTTATTCTATGTCTCAGCTAAGTTATCAAATGGTTTATATGTGCTAGACTTAGAAACCCACATCTATAACATAGACAGCAAGAAACCTAAAACAAATGATTCAAACCCGACATACCTATGGCATTGTCGATTAGGCCACATAAGTTCAAAGCGTATTGAGAAGCTTCATAAAGATGGAATTCTCAAATCATTTGATTTCGAATCATTTGATACTTGTGAGTTTTACTTAATGGGAAAAATGACAAAATCACCTTTCACAGGTTCAAGTGAAAGGGCCAATGACCTTTTAGCCCTCATACATACAGATGTGTGCGGACCCATGAGTACGTTGGCTAGGGGAGGGTACAGTTACTTCATTACTTTTACCGATGATGTGAGCAGATTTGGATTTGTTTACCTCATGCGGCATAAGTCGGAATCCTTTGAAAAATTTAAGGAATTCCAGAATGAAGTACAAAACCAACTTGGGAAGAAAATTAAGGCATTACGATCCGATCGTGGTGGTGAATATTTATCTCAAGAATTTGGTGATCATTTAAAGGATTGTGGAATTCTTTCACAATGGACTCCACCAGGAACACCACAGTTAAATGGCGTTTCTGAAAGAAGGAATCGAACTCTACTTGATATAGTTCGATCCATGATGAGTCTTGCTGATCTTCCTATTTCATTCTGGGGATTTACGCTTGAAACAGCAGCATTCACACTTAACAGAGCACCATCCAAAGCAGTGGAAAAGACACCATATGAAATGTGGACTGGAAACGTTCCAAAATTGTCTTTTCTAAGGATATGGGGTTGTGAAGCCTATGTAAAACGTTTACTTTCTGATAAGCTTTCACCCAAATCCGATAAATGTCTCTTTGTGGGTTACCCAAAAGAGACTAAGGGATACTACTTCTACAACCAAAACGAAAACAAAGTGTTTGTTGCTCGTAATGGTGTCTTTCTGGAAAAGGAGTTTATTTCCTGAAAAACAAGTGGGAGAAATGTATATCTCGAAGAAATACGAGATGAGCAACAAATGGATGAGGTTAACACCTCATCAGAGGCGGCCCGGCATGAAAATGCTCAGGAGGCGGTGCATTCAATTCACGTACCTCCTACCGTCCCACTTGGAGATACTCCGTGCGAAGTCACTCAACCTAATGAGGTAGAAACTTCTTCTGTTGTTCCCCAACGTAGGTCTAGTAGGACCATCATTCCGTCAAAGAGATATATTGATTTCCTTTTTACTGAAAGTTCTGAAATAACGATTTTAGAATCAGAAGAACCTACTAGCTACAAAGATGCTTTGGAGAGTCAAGACTCCGAAAGATGGCTTGATGCCACGAAATCTGAAATGGATTCCATGTCTGAAAATCAAGTATGGGACTTGGTTGATTTGCCTGATGGGGTAAAACCCATTGGATGCAAATGGATTTTCAAGTTGAAAACAGACAAGGATGGAAACATTAGTGTTTTCAAAGTAAGGTTGGTGGCGAAAGGTTTCAAACAAATTCATGGTATTGACTATGATGAAACCTTCTCACCAGTAGCCATGCTGAAGTCCATTAGGATAATCCTTGCGATTGCTGCCTTTCATGACTATGAAATATGGCAGATGGATGTCAAAACCGCTTTCTTGAATGGATTCTTGAAAGAGGATGTGTACATGACACAACCTCAAGGTTTTGAAGATCTAGAAAATCCAGGGAGGGTATGCAAGCTTAAGAAGTCCATTTATGGACTAAAGCAAGCATCAAGGAGTTGGAACCTCAGATTTGATGAGGCAGTCAAGAAATTTGGCTTTCTCAGAAATGAAGAGGAATCTTGTGTATACAAGAAGTTAAGTGGGAGTAGTATTACTTTTCTGGTCTTGTATGTGGATGACATACTTCTCATAGGAAATGATAAGACCATGCTTGAGTCAGTCAAGGAATGGCTTAAAAATTGTTTCTCTATGAAAGACCTAGGAGAGGCAGAGTACATATTGGGAATAAAGATCTATAGAGATAGATCGAAAAGGCTAATTGGGCTCAGTCAGGAAACTTATATTGATAAGGTTCTTGCAAGGTTCAAGCTGGAAAACTCCAAAAGAGGTTTCATTCCCATGCAACATGGCATTGCACTTGGCAAGACTCAGTGTCCTTCGAGTCCTGATGAGGTCAAGCGTATGAGTAATGTTCCCTATGCTTCTGCTGTAGGATCCATTATGTATGCCATGATTTGCACTCGACCGGATGTTGCATATGCTTTGAGTATATGCAGCAGATACCTGATCAAATCCGGGAGATGCGCACTTGGATTGCAAATAAAAACATCCTTAAGTACTTGCGAAGGACTAAGGATAATTTTTTGGTTTATGGTGGAGATAAGTGAGTTGGTTATTCTTGGATACACCGATGCAAGCTTCCGAGTGACAAAGATGATTTCCGATCTCGATCCGGTTTCATATTTTGTCTCAATGGAGGAGCCGTGAGTTGAAAGAGCTCTAAGCGAGTACCATCGCGGATTCTACAACGAGGCCGAGTATATTGCGTAAGGCGATGCAAAGAAAGGAAGCTGTTTGGATCAAAAAGTTCATTGGTGAGCTTCTTTGTAGTTCCTAGCATTGAGAATGGCATTGAGTTGTATTGTGACAACAATGGTGCCATTGCTCAGTCTAAGGAACCCAGATCGCATCAAAGGTCTAAACATGTGCTCAGAAAATTCCATCTCATTCGAGAAATCGTTGGTAGAGAGGATGTGAAAGTAAGCAAGGTTCATACTGAGGATAACGTAGCAGATCCTCTGACTAAACCGCTTGCTCAACCTAAGCATGAGTGACATACTAGGTCTATGGGGCTTAAGCATATGGGAGAATGGCTTTAGGTTGTTTACTTCATGTTTACAATTGTAAAGACATTGATTATGCTTTGGATGTTTATCAATAAAAATATGTTTCTTATTTAATTGTTTGGTTTAGTATTAAATAAAATGTCCAAATAATTTGTGCTTTCAAATAGGATTATCGAAAATGTTTTGATAATGGAACCCTATAAAGTGAACAGAAATCACAACTTATTTAAAGTCCCTAGTCTAAATCACTAAATTGGACATAAGTGATTTATTTAAAAGACTAGTGTATAATTAATTGATAGCGCAGTTCCACGGGCTATGGAGACATAGAGATGTCTAATTGATTATATGGATGTATAGTTGATACATTGAGACTTGACCTAATTAGATTCTAAAAGTAGAATCGAACTACTATATTTAGTGGATTCATTAGACATGAGTATGTCTTAATAACCACAACATAATTAGTTTAACTTTGACACTGTTAAACGCCGCACCGTAAAAGGAGGTTATAAAGGCAGTGATCAGGTGGGCTAAGAATTGAGTGGGAGTTATGGTCATACAAGACTGGATAAGTCCTCCTATTAAATAGGAATGGTGTCTGGGCCTCTTGATGAGTGAGAACTGGAAAATTGCATGGCCATGCGGAATAGGATTAAAGAGTTAATCCTTATTTGAGCAGTTCGAACTCAGTGATCAAGGAACATAAATTTGAGAATAACATGGTGTTATCAAATTTGGCATTAAGTGACTTAAGGAATTTAGCATTGCGCTCTTGTCTTCGGACAAGTGGGAGATTGAAGGAATATGTCCTTAGACATCCCGGCAATTACTAAATATAAAAGGAATTATTATAGAGATAATTAATTACGTTAGTTTAGTAATCACATTTACTTGCTAGAGAATAAATGTTGGTTAGTAGAACAATATTGATTGTACCTACAACTAAGTTAACCTAATCCTATGAGGTCACACATTGAAGTAACTAATTGAAGTAAGGAAACCGGCCAATAGGAGAAAGTAGGGTTAGGTTAGGTCTCTCTCTTATTTTATTCTCCTACTATTATAAAAGGTTATAATAGCAGAGAGAAAAAGAACGTTCAATTTGACAGTAACATTCAAACTGAAAAGAGAGAGAAAAAAACCCTATTGTTTCCCTTTGGAAATCCGGCCACCCTCCCTAAAAAGTAAGAGAGTGAAATCTGTTCATCCTCTTCCGTTCTAGCAAACGTGGGAATTCAATTGGTGCTCGTGGACTAAGTAGAGGGACATCAATTCTTTGTTCTTTGATCTCTAGCACTTGCAATCAGGTGGAAAATACGCTACAAAGGTTGTACATTCTTTTCCTTATAATATGATTCATATTTATGTTATGCTTGCGATCTTGTGATAGATGTTAGGAAATTTGTTTCCGAAATTCCGCTATATGCATCTATATGTTTCTACAAATCTTTCAACATTTTCGGGGTAAAAGGATAGGATCCAATCAATGCTCTTGGAGATGCAATCTGTTCCCATAATTTCTTAATTATTTAACTTCTTGAGAGCACTAGAAAGCTACAATTTCGTTCAAGTTTCGTGATATGGTTTCATTTAAGTTACGTGATACAAGTTTTGACAAAACTTGCTTACTTGCACTAATCTATTTATTTATTTATTTTTGAATAGAAACTAGTTATCTAAGATATAGACTCCCCTTAGACTAGCTATCTATCAAAATCGTACTTATACGATATAGTGATATATAGACTCATACTTAGGGTGAGTTTATCCCTATGACTCAACTCCAAACTCCAGACTGTACCACATCAGCTTTCCACTACTTATTAATTTTACAGACTCACTTCAAACTCATTCCTATTTTATACTTTATCCTTCAGACTCTCTACAGACTATGTTTTAAATGAATTTTACAAAAAAAGAAAAGACAAATGTCAAGTTATAAGTGGCTTAGAAATTTAACCTCTTGCATGTCATAGTCTTGGAGGGAGTCTTGAATTATCAAACCCACTCCAAGACTCTCAACTTTTTCTTTCAACATTATTGCATAGTCTTTGCTCAACACTCTTAAAGTCTTTGCTCAACATTCTCCTTCGGACTCCCAATATTCATACCCTTACCAAGCTAAGTTTCACTAGGGAAA
The DNA here is from genome assembly GCA_947648045.1 of Beta corolliflora. NCBI lineage: Eukaryota > Viridiplantae > Streptophyta > Magnoliopsida > Caryophyllales > Amaranthaceae > Beta > Beta corolliflora. The sequence continues at coordinate 105,176 of CANSZD010004269.1, forward strand.
AGAATTGTATTGGAGATTGTACCTTTAAGGTTTCCACCAAAGTTGGAGGATCAATCCCCACTAGGAGTACTTTGGGGGAGGGGATCCCTTATCCTTCTTTCCTCCTCTTCGCCCGACCTCCCACAATGTCTAGCCCATTAACGCGGATCGATTTAGCTTGCGAGAGGTTCCACCTAACAGGGCACTTCATCTTATGTACTAATTGTTGGAGATTTAGAGTATAATGTTAGTTTAATTCATGATGTCTTATTTGAGTCACTTGGTTATGGTGTCGTTACTCGAATAATATATGTAATAATATGCTATATGTGACTCGTGGTTTGTTCTTACGTTTCGTCAAGAATTTAATGAACTACGAACGAAGAAATGGAGGGCGAGGGGGCGGCCTCGCACCTCACGAGCATGGACGAGCAAGGCCTCGTACCTCGCGAGCATGGACGAGCAAGCCTGCAGACTTCAATCCCTGAAGTCAGGGAGTCGTCGCACCCCGCGACATGGCTCACAACCCGCGACCTTGGTAGGACAGTGAGCTCGCGACTCGCGAGCCTCGTCGCGAGTTCCCCGATCTCGCAATTCTTCGCGTTATTTCGCGTGTTTTGACGGTTAATCAAGGTATTGTTTCGGTTTTTTCAAACATTATAGTATAATATAAATATGAGATCTCTCATATGATGAAGGAAGGTTGAAAAACTATTTTTCTCATTTGCATACAAAAGTTCTTAAGATCAAAATCAGAAAATCTTTCATCATTTCAAATCTCTCACAAATTTATTTCCAATTGATAGTGTTCATAGTAAGCGTGACCACTGTTGATCTTCTTTGTATCTCGAAGGTGAATTCCGTGGAACCCGTGCTTTACGAATAGGGTCGGAATATTACTTTTAGGAAAGCGAATCGCGCCTAGAAGATTATTCATTGTTATTTCTAGTACTCATCTTGTGATCGTTTTTGTTTTCGTAATTTCCTAACACTAATTAAACTCATACGACAGATGATCAAAGTGTGTACCCTCCACAAACATCATATATGACATTGTCTTCAATGCTATTGTCTTATTTTTTTGATAGGAAACTCAAAATTTTATTGTCTTTTAGATATACAAGAATTTACAAATCATTTTGTTCCTTCAAACCTACCAAAAATGAAAAAGAAGAAATGTTCACTCAGAAGCAGTATCTTTAGAGTTTAGATAGATGAATCTTTATTTTGAGTGGATTGAAGAGAAAATAATAATCCATTTTTTATTTTGTCAGATTACTAATAAAAGTAAATGGGATAAATAAAGTCTTTAACTCATATTATACATATGTACTACCTCTTTTTTTTTAATTATTATGCTTTCCTTTTTCACCGTTTTTATTTAATTGTTACGCTTTCACTTTTTCCATATATGGTAACCTATCACATCAACTTTTTATACTTTTCTACCTCATATACTCCACCACCCATTTTAATAATCCACCCAAAACCTTCCCGGCCACCTACCCAAGTTTTCTCTCCTATAATATTTTAATCTTTTTTTTACATTTCCCAAAACCGAACATTATTTGATTGTACATCTTTCTTGCTTTTTGTGAAATTTCTATTTTTTTTTTTTGTTCAGGAAAGATAATTGGTCCGAAGCCATCAACCTGTGCAGCCTACGGAACCTGTTGGCACACCACATTGATGAGTGTAGTAGGTGATTTATATCCACAAAGCAAACATTTTATACAAACTCCCCAAATTGGGGGAGTGATGGTAGCCGAACACCGGCACTTGCGGTTGGGAGGTGGAGCACCAACCATTGGGCTCCCACGAGACCTCCTTGTGAAATTTACATGTTTCTCTCCCAAAGTGAAGTGTAACAATTAAAAAAATACGGAGTATAAAAAACTTTTTCATGGCGATATATCCTCCACGTGGTGTAGAAATACTAAACTAATACAACAAGAAAAAATAAAATTTGAAACTAGGGTAGGACGTCTGGACGTGCGTGATTAGATTCTATCAAAGGAGTACACACTACAATTTCTGTTGTGATCAACTAGCGCTAATTTACCCCGGCCCCACAATTCTCTAATTTACTGAACACAAATTCTTGGAAAAGACGTGCCTCACATTTGTCTTAGGTGAGACTTGCCCAAGTCCAAGAGATATATATTTTTCAAAAATGGCTCGCATCTCACAAATTCTCACGATCATATAATTGGCGAATTAGTTAATATTTTTGGCGAATTAGTTATGTATTTTAGCACAATAGTTTAGAGCTGGTAATCTATATATATGTAGACTTACGTTATTTTTTAGTTAACATATCCAGTGCATTAGTTAGTGTTGTTATGTAGTTAGTTAAGATCTATTGAAGTATTAATTAGTTTCCAATATAAACGAAGAAATAACTTTTTTTATAAATCTAAAATGTCAAATAATACAAAAAGGCAACCTGAAAAAGGACTTAAAACAACCTAGCATTTGGAGTAATTATTGTACCAATTTCGGTTTGGTTCTTAATCGTTTTTTTAGTCTTCTCAAAATGACTTTTCTTCCTTGCACTTCTTCCCTTTGTTTTTGCACGATCCAGGGTCTAAAATAACCAATTAGTTGTACTTGATGAGCATTGTTCTTCTAAAATTGGTTTTATAGTTTAAACTTTGTTTATACTTGTAGCAGTATTTTCGTAGACTTCTTGCAACACCTTTCTTGCATCTACATTATCTTTACTTATGAGAATGAGATTTTAGAACTTTCTTGCAGTTTCATATCGCCATGGGGTTACGTTGTTTGTAACTGCTCCATAAATTTCTCTATTTGTTTCTCTTTCCACAGTTTCGCTCTTTGCAAATCTAGTCCACCTTTTGCACATGTACCTATGTGGTATTGTTGTGATTGAATGCATGTTCATGATTCTCATGGCATGAAAAACATAACAATCCTGGCAAAAGATAACTTTTACATCATGTTATTTAACTATTACGAATAAATTAATAACTAATAACATTTAGGTATTAGTTATGTTTTTCATATAAAAAGTTAAATTTTCAAATGCAAGTTAAGTTTTCGGTACCAAAAGTGATTCGATCTGTTTCTTGAAGTTTTTGCAAGTGCAAGTTATCGTCCGATCATGGACAATATATATTATCCTTTGTGATGAATCTTGCCAATCTCTTCTTTCACTTCAAACATGGTAGACATCTTGTCGGGTGAAACAACAACAAAGTAAGTGTTGGTGGACATTGCCATTGCAAACTCTTGCTCAAATATTTTACTTACATTCAAATTATACAACGAATTCGGGTGGTTGTAGGCGAGGAGAATGGAGGAGGAAAACAATGCAGGTTTTAGGGTGTCTCGATGGATTGGAAGAAAGAGAGAATGATTTATGCGTGATAACGAAATTAGGACTAATAAAATGCATTGTAATCCTGGTTTCCGTGATATAACTAATACTTCCTCGGTTCCATAATAAGTGAAACATGGGAATTGGGCACAAGATTTAATAAACATCACTTTCAAAAGCCAAAAAGTCATAAATACCCTTTACATTATCAAAAAGAGGAGAGAGAAATGCAAACCATAAGTTTAGTGATGAGTCTTCTTGTCATTTTGTCACTTTCTTTTTCCATTTAAGGTATGTTTCACTTATTTTGAAATGTTCTAAAAAAGTAAGTGTTTCACTTATTATGGAACGGAGGAAGTATACTTCGCTTAACTAATATAATTTCGACTTAACTAATATACTTGATGCTTAACTAATTCATCCAGGAAGCAATTTAAGGCTAGCATAACTAATAGGTCCAAGCGCTTAACTAATTTCGTTGTTGGATTGATGCACGAGCGTGATGTCGCATGACATCATTGGACTCACGTTAACACTAACGTGAGACCGTCTCTTCAAAAACGGACTCTTTACAGAATAGTTAACTGGAAAACTCAACATTGTTCAGGAAAAATTCTGAACACGGTCGGCCGTACCCAAGGCCCAGGAGGGACGACTGCCCTAAGTTTAACTTAAAGGGGTCCAAACAAAGTGCCTCAATATATATGCTAAAAAAATTATAAAATGCTATAGTTAGGGGTATATGTTAAGTAGTCTAATTATTAGGCATATATCAAAGAAGAAGTAGTCTTATCTACTAATAAAATATTTCTATCATGGGAAGATAATAATGAAATGACCAAATATAATATTGATTTACAACTAGCGTAAACTCAACATACTCACCTCCTTAAACTACAAGTCCAAAATATGACACCCTTTTATGAAAAACTCTTGTTGTCCCATATCCTTCTTCTAGCTTAATTCCCTTCTTCAACCATGTTTACTAACACATTTCAAAATAGAAAAGAAAATGAACTTTAATTATATTATAGTATAAATATCAATATTATAGTTGAACCTAATATATAGTCGGTCTTCTGTAAGTCCGACTTGTAATAATATTAGTGTAAGACCACCTCCTTTTGCAGAAAAATGTGACTTTGTAAGGTATAAGGGTCACTTTCTCAGTTAAAAGGGTCACTTTACTATAAAGGGTCACATTTTAACTTAAAAGGATCATTTTAATATAAATGACCCTATTAAGGTAAATAGTAACCTCGTGTTCCGGTATGAAATATCTAGTACGGAGAACCTTATCCGAGTCAAGAGAAATATATGCACCATTGGATCCTACAAAAGTGAACACGTAAGCTAACCCTGGCCGGGTATGAGGACGCCCCTCGGATGCTTAAGTCAATAAAGGGAAAACCGGTAGCTCTCAAGTCTTGCTTAATTATGATGTGAAATGTACCTGAATGACTCAGATCATGGGGTATTTATAGATACTGGAAGTCTTTCACTAGCATTAGGAAAGCTTCTCATTGGCTCAAGCAATACTTATCACTTAGCTCAATTCATTTAGCCCATAGACCTAAGCCAACCTATTGGATCAAGTACGGAGCCCAAGACACTTGCCGCAAGGATCATCCAGGCATCACACGATTAAACCGGTATGAACAAAGTCCTAACACTAGAGGGAAAAAAGACCCAAGGGTCACGGGCGAGGGGTGCAAAGTTATCTAAAAACGCGGCCCTTAATTTACAAAGGGTCGCGGTTAGTCTAAAAACCGCGACTCTTTATTTCAAAGGGTTGCGGTTTTGAAAGACCGGGCCCTTCCATTACTGAAGGGTCGCGGTTTTAAAAGAACGCTGACCCTTAAGGTTATATTTTTTCGTTTTCAATTTCCCATAAAAGTTCCCTCGCTTTGGCAATTCCCGCACTCACCCACCATACCCTAGCTGAATCCCCGCTCTCTCTCTCTCTTACTCCCCGCCTCCTCTCACACTCGCGCCTCGCATCTCTCTCCGACGTCGGCCCGCGGCCTGGGTTTGCTCGCCGCCGTCGCTGTTCTCCTCCTTCCCTCGGTCCCTCTCCTCGGCGCCTCCTTCCCTCGGTCTTCTCCTTTTTTCATTTTCGTCGCGCAAACCACCGTCTTGCAGTGATTGTAGGGCGGCTTGAAGCGGCTTCTCACGAATATCCTCTCACTGCGCCAGTTCACGAATGTCCTCCAACTCGGGTATTTTCTCTCGTTCTCCCTTATTCTTCTTTAATTTTTTCTGATTTTTTAGGGATTTCCCTTATCTGTTCTTGTTTTATAATTTTCTTTCTTTCATCTTTAATTTTTTTCATCAAAAGCTTAATTTATTTCATCTTTGATTGTTTTTCATCGGACATGGTGAATCCTCCACCGCAAACTTGTTCGGATACGGTTTTGGATCCGCATATAGTTCATTCGAATAAGATTTATATGTCTTGGTATTCTATCTTTGTTTTTCAATTATTTTTCTTGGAGAAACTTGAAATTCATTTCAATTTCTCGACTTTATATGATGATTGTGCTTTAATGCGACTCTCTACTTTGCATATGAATTCCTCTTTGCTCTCCAAGCATTCTCAAATATTTATGTCTTGTTCTCGTATTTTTGGATAAGTATAATCATTTAAGGGAGTGGTAAAGATGGATAAAAATGGCTCTGTCTTGTAATTTGGATCCTAAAGATGCATAATCTTGTTAAACGAAACAAGTATTGACCATATCTTGAAATGGGAAGGATATGAGGTTTTCTTTCAACAAATTCTTAGCTAAAGACCTTTCTTTTTTTCTCTCTGCCTCTCTAATTTTCCTTTTCTTTTACGATTCCATATGCATATATAAGGATTAAGGTGTTGAAAAATTCAAATCTCTAGATAACGTTGCTTTCGGTTGTTAATTTTGGCATCTATTATCAATTGTTTGGTTACCCATTTGTTTGACTTTAATATATCTTGTGATTATAGCTCCTTTATCAAGTTGTTGTTCTTGGGTTGTATTTCTTACTTTTATTATAAATATGCATGATTAGTTATTGTTTCATGTGTGGTTTTAGTAAGTGGAAATCGGGTGTAGTTTGTCGGGGTGTGAATGTTAGATTTTAGGTTTTGTGGATCAATTTCTTTGTTCATCATTGCCTTTATGCTCTTTAGTGTGAACGTTCTTGGTTTTAACAATTGTATTTAGATCCGTGTATATAATGGATCTTAGATACTTTGTGTTATGGTTCGTCATCCGTGTCCCTGTAGTTGATGCGGTGACCCATGCCTTTTGCCATCTTCTTGTTTTCGTTGTTAAAGCAGATCATATGTGCTTTTATTCATGGCAATATGAAGCTTGTTTCATTTAGCCAAAGAAAGAGAAGCAAAGAATTATTCTTGAAGGATAATATTGATACTTTGCCCTGCATTTCCAGGGCATAGTAGAGGCTTATGCACCGTGGTTCCGATGCAAAAAAGATGATCTTGGGATCTGCCACCTTTCTTTTGGTGTGCCCGATATCTGCATCAAATTCCTTGCTCTAGAAGCTTATGATGCTATTGATATATACATTACGCATGGTTGGCTACTTGCATTCTTCCATATGGGCCCATGTTAGAGCCACGGATGCTTGTCCGTTGAAGGATGTAAAGCTAGAACCTTGTGTGTGCATCTGCAAACAAGGTATCCAATATGATTCTTAATGCGGTCGGCGGGATCTAACTCAAAGTTAGAGGTAGGTATCCGTTATTTATCCTCCATCGAAAGAGCAAATAGATTCACAAATTTAACTTTTTTGTTGTATCATTTGGCGGATCTTCAACAAGAAGTGAATAACTTGCAACACTAGCTTCGGATGGTGGGGATCAACTAAGGTCTTAAACTTTGTTTACGGGACACAATTTCTTAGTGAATTTAAATTCTTGATTAAGTGATAAAGCTAATGGTACTCTAGTAATTTGCAAATTAAAAAGGATTTGAGTAACGGGAATATTGCATTGTATATAACTATTATGAATATAAGAAATAGGGGTAGTGTGCGGGATTAATTTGAATTTGAGCAACTATTCTCCTTTTAATAAGGCTCTAACTTACTAGCGATTTATCCGGGATTTATGAAATGATACTTCCATAATTCTAACTTGTTTATTGATAGCAATGTTGATCGGGATTTATGAGCCGGATCAATGGCCTTCACATCGGTGGGGGAACTTGAATTGACGGTGATATTGAATATGTTCTTTCGGTTGAACAAAACATTATTGATTGAATATTGGGGTTGTTTTTCGTGCGGGCGTTGCGGGGTTAACTTCATTAGAGTAAGGCGTTTTATATTGATTTGTATTAATCTCTGAGTATGAAAAAAGGTATGTGTTATTCTTTCTCTTTTTTGTCTTTGCCTTTGATCGAGTTATGTTTTAGAAATTAGAACCCTTTTATCCGAAGTTGATTGTTCGAGGATGAACCTTATTTTTCCTTTCCCCTTAGTTGAAGATGATTGTTCGAGGAATTAGTATGGGCATTGTTGCCCCCTTTGGGATCATGCTTGGTTTTGTTTAATTGTTTTTGCCATCATTGCTTACTTCATGTATAAAGTTGGTGAATTTAGTTAGTTATTGATATTTGTGGGATTTCTTGGCCTAATATCGGAACTTGCTGAACTTATTTGAACTTATTGAAACTTATATAAGGTGTTATAAGTTAGAACTTATCTAAGCTTAACTAAACTAATTATATAAACTTATTAAACGTGAAATTATTTTTCTAATGCGAAGAGAGAACTCATAGTTAATACAACTTAAAAGTAAAAAAAAAAAAAAAAAAAGTAAAAGCATATTTATTTTTCAAGGCTAGCTTTTCAAGAGTATTTTGCGAGAATCAAACTTACCAAATTGATGATTGAAGCTAAGGTTCAGTTATTTTTCAAGGCTAGATTCTCATGATTTAACCTTCTAAAAGTTTGATATTTGATCATTTCCATTTTGTGAATGCAAAGAATTGATGAAAGATGATTGAACATTCCACATATTGTAATTCATGTTAATATTAACCAATAGCTATAGTGATTGAATGGAATAAGGTTAAAAGTCCCCTGACCCTCCCCCCTCTTTGCCTTCTCCTCCTTGCCACCCCTAAGCCCCCTGCTTGCACACCCCATCCCCCCACTGTTGCACTCTCCACTCTCCCCCCTGTTGAGATATGTCCTCGAGGACGGGGGAGGGGTATAAATATCCTAAGCAACAAATCTAGAGAATGAAGATGCTAGAAGTCTATGACCTAAGAATACTTTATACGTCATTTACCTTTTTGATGATCTTGATGATGTAAACCAATGAGATGGTCTCGTTGGTGGAGCTTTTATCTCTGCATCATGGACAAGAAAAGTTAGCCAAAAATGTATAAAGAGAAACATTTTATATTGTTTTAAGGAAATAATCTAAGAAATCTACCATTACGTGAATCTGATTTAAGTTTGCTCTTCTTTTTCTGTGTAAAAAAAAAGGTTACCTAGAACTTACAGACACAATTGGGACAAGCACAAAAGGCACACTCTTTATGATGGTAAAATATTACTTACGGTGATTTTTTCATTAAGACCTGCATGGAAGGATGCTTTAATTATATATATAGTTATTTGGTTTGCATTGGCTCATCTCGTGGTAAGAACCTATTAATGAGTCAGAAACAAAACTTAAACTCATAAGTTAGAGGAAACCTAAAAAGAGGACAGCGAAAGTGGTAAGTTCTTTGAAAATAATAATGTAGCTATGTTTGGTAACTCATTTTAACTACGTTAAATGATAAGTAAGTGAAACATTTAAATTATCGAAATCATTGGTATGATTGACATATACCTTAAATAATTTGAAGGAGCTTCGGATCATCTAAATTGAAATGCTACTTTGATTAGCTTTTCCAAAAAAAAAGATTTGAATTTGTTGTTTTTACTACCCGGTAAGTTAAATCATGGAGATAGTTTTACTTTCCATAAAACCAAGAAGCTAACTACTATGTTGTACTTATCTTATAGGGATGTCTACCACTTGAATTGATTTGTACAATAGACTCGTGATTTATTATACATGGTCTTCATGTGATTTTGATTCATTACATGTTTTCCTACTTTGGTTTGATATAAAATTTTTGGGTGATACGATCGATAGTTAAGTTTGGTACGATCTAGTCTTACCTCATATGAAGTCGGCACAATTTTGAAATAAGGTGAACTAATTAGCATGGAAACTAGCAAATGGTCATTAGTTACCAAATTATAGATTTTAATTAGTAACCGATCTGCACATTTTTAATTATTTGAATCCTAACAACTAACAAGATACGTTGATCCGAATTACGAAAAATGAGTGAGAGGATGACTCTAATGTATTAGAACGACACTTTGTGTTGTTTACTTGTTTTCTGTGCACCACTTCCTGGTCCCTACAACTAAATGCACCACTAGGCGGCCACAAATTTGGATCAATTATGGACATGGACATCTACAACCTTATGCCTTACTATCCCCTGCCCGGCCCCCCGCCCCGACACCCCCTGCCGCCCCCTACACCCCCGACCCGGCCCTCCACCCCCTCGAAAGTTGTTCTTGTGGAGTGGGTCGGCCTCTTCATTGCGGTACTTGCATAGATATAGTTTCACCTTAAATTAAGCGATTTTGGTTTTATTTGCCGAGGTTCTATCATCTTGAAAAGTTGCTTTTGAGGGATCCGGGATCTTTGATCTTGGTGGCGTTGTTGTAATGTCTTCGTGGTTGTTCTTTGGTTGCTTTATTTTACGATGGTTGTGATCCGACTCATATATTGCAATTCGAACAATGAGGGCATCCTCGAACTAATGTAATTCGGTTATTATTTTCTCTATATTTGTGTAAAAAACATTATTTGTAATGAAAAACATACTTTTATATATATATATAGTTTGTTTGGGAACATTTAGGACAAAAAAATGCAAAAAAAAAAAAAAAAAAAAAAATATTTTTTTTTTTTTTTTGGTAAAGAGGCTGCGGTTCGGGCAAAAACCGCGGCCCTTGGTGAGTTAAGGGCTGCGGTTAAGGGCCAAAACCGCGGCCCTTAACTCCCGAAGGCTGCGGTTTTGGCCCTTAATCCGACCGAACCCTTCTAGGCTGCGGTTTTTTACGGGCCACGACCCTAGCAGCGTAAAGCTGCGGTTAAAAACCGCGACCCTTCCTAAATGCCAAGGGTTGCTAGTCCAATGGCTGCGGTCAAAAAACGCAGCCCTTGGGCCACACAGCCCTTGGGCTTTTTTCCTCTAGTGTAATATTATGCATGACCAACCGATTCAATATCTACGGAGGTTGAGGCGGTCCACGGGACCATCGGGGAAGGGAACTTGGACAACCCCATACAACTCGTATTACCATAGGAAAATGGTCCTATATGAGAATTTATATTTTTTGTTTGATGTCTAATAGGGAGAGGAACCAAGGAGGTTGATTGGAATCGAAAAAAGAAAAATTAGAATTGAAACAAAGAAGTTGAGAAAATTTTGGAAGAATAAAAAAATGCAACATACTAAAATTTTAGTTTCAATGAACAGACCCTAAATAGGTACATACATGGAAAAGAAAAAAGATGTTAGAGAGAAAGAGAATGTGATCCAGAGAACCCTAGCAAAAAAGCCCCAAATTGCTTTCACTCCATTCATCTCCCCGATCTCCTTTCCCAAGCCAAACTCCTCATTATTACCCTTTGCTAATTTTCGATTGAAGAGGAAGCGTCTACTTTTGTGGTTGCTTTTAATTGCGGCTCTAAGTAGTGTTATTAGTGTTTTCTGCTGGTTTTCCCCAATTCAATTTTATAGCTATGAAGCTAGAAAATCATTACTCTAGCGAGTCGAGTGATAAAGTACTTTGTTTGTGTGTAATTACTCCTAATCCTCTCTCCAGAGCCTCCTGATACAAAGCATTCAATTGGATTAGGGGTTTCTCTTTTCTACAATTCAAGTTCAAAATAGATCGAGAACCTAGGGTTTTAGGGTCGGTGCATTAAATGTGAATGAGAGTTTGCTTCTCAAATCGAAGTGGTGTCTTTGGTAGGAGTTAATTCCTCCTTTTTTGGTTTGTTATTGGTGTCGGTAGGAGTATTTCCGGAGCGAGCTACTTACGTAGTTGGATTTTTTTAGGGCTTTATCTTTGATCTATTGCATTTAATGTGATGGAATTAATCAATTCGTTAGTTTGGATTCCGGATTGAGCCAAATCTTCCTCTACGGGTATTTAAATTTGCCTTTGTATTGAATTTGCCTATAAAAGGCAAATTGCGGTAAGTTTTCATCTCACATCTCCCTTTCTCAAACTTTCTTCTTTCTTGTTATTCTCTTTGTCTAAAATTAATGCTTCTACAAGTTCGTTGGTATTTATTATGGCAAAGCCTAATTCCTTCAAAGATACTATTTTAGTAAACCCTAAACCTAGAAATGGTGATATTCGTTGTGAAAATGAGCCTACTATTGAGAATTGTTCTGTTGAGTCCTCTTCCCGATATCCCTCTTTTGCACTCATTGGTGTGCTCCTATTCATGACCCCGTCCCCCTCTTGTGTTTCCGAGTCAATTGTGTTAGATGACCTCCCTCGGGTCAAGCTAAATATTGATGAACTTTCTAGAACCTATTTATTTGCTAAAATGTTGTTGCCCCCTGGATTTGCGTACCATTAAGGCTCGCACTAAGGCGGATTGGAAATTTACGAAAGGTGAGGTTGATTACCTTGAGATGGGCAATCATTGGTTATTGCTATGATTTTCTAATCCTCGAGATCTTGCACTAGTGTGGAGTGAGAGACCATGTCATATCTAAGGAGATCTTCTCATTCTCCGGCCTTGAAGCCATTCTTTGACTCATATCTTGAAGATATTAAATGGGTTAACTTGTGGGTAAAAATTCCTCGCCTTCCCTACCGAGCTTCTTAATTTTGATATAGCTTAACTTACTTGTTGCTAATGATATTGGGGCTCTTATTAAAGTTTGGATCAAAGTTCTCTCAAAAATAGAGATTCGTTTTGCTAGAGCATGTGTGAGAGTCAATATTCAAGGTCCTTTACTTGGGTTTGTTGAAGTTTGTCGTGTTGGTAATTTAGTCTATGGCTATGTTATTTGGTATGAGATTTTTCTCGGGGTGCTCTTTTTGTGGGGAAGTTGCTCATGCGATTGATGTATGTCCCTTCTTGAACTCTCCTAAAAGAGATTATCGTCCAATAGCTTAAGAACCCCTATACAAAAAGATCCTTTTCAATCTATGGCTAAGGCTTTGGACAAGATGTTCATGTTTCCACTGCGAGCAGCAACAAGTGGTTCATGTTAAGTCTAAGCATGTTAAAAAGTTTTTTCAAACCCTACTCTATCTTTTCAAGTTTGGTACTAAAGTTGTTATCTTGGAATTCTTCCCTACTCTGTTGAGAAAGTTGTTACTATCCAAAGATAATGTTAATGCTGATTTTAAGAAAACATTTGGTAAGTATCCTCCCCTCCCATGCATGGAAAGGGCAAGGGAAAGTCGATTATAACTAATCCCTTAATTTCATATGACTCCTTTAAGGATGAGGCCACTATTACGGCACCTCTAGTCCTTCTTCATCCTACCGAGTCCACCTTGGTTAAGAGATTGATGTTCTTTGGTGAAAGGCGAGTCCTCCTTTTGCTCTCCTACTCCTCTAAGAGTTTATTGTCCCTACGTCTGCTTTGGGTGAATCACATATTTTTGCTCATCATGCTTTTGATGCTCAAGGCTTTCATGCCTCTTCGTTGGTAAGAATGAAGATATTACATATTTGCTTGAGAATGCGATTCGAGTCTTGGTTATACGAATTCATTTCTTGAGAATTCATTTCTCGCTACATTCGACAACTCCATTGTGAGACAAATAAAAGCAAATGGGGATGGACCCTTCTCTTCCGGTCATTCTCTCTTCTCGGCCGGTTCAATTAGGAGAAGAGATGAAGACATGGAGAGTGATGATGCCTCTTCTACTCGAAGAGGAAGAGAAATTAAGATGTTAGCCTCCCACCTGCAAAACTTATCATATTTTGATAAATAATATATGTCGATTGATTGTTGGAACATTAGGGGAACCGATAGAAAATATGATTTGCACGATTTGAAGGACTTTGTAATAGTTGTAATATAAAAATCATGATGTTGTGTAAAGTTAAATCACAAACCCTCCCTCTCTCAGTCTTGCTCATCAAGTAGGGTTCTATTTTTTTTTATTATATCCCAACCTTAGGTATGCGGGGTGGGATCTCGGTTATTTTGAAGTCAGTAATATAAATCCTTTTTAGTATGGTTATTATATATAAATCTAGTAGATTCATGGTTTGTTCTATTTCTTTGCTATCTTCTAACTTTTCTTTTCTTTGTGGTATTCATATATGCTCCTGCTTATAAAAGAGCAAAAGTTGGATTTTTGGAATGAACTTATAAGTTATGTTAATTCTATCACTATGCCTTTTTATAATTATTAGCGATTTTAATGAGATTGGTTCTTCTTTAGATAAGTTGGAGATAAGTTTGGTGGAGCTTGATTTTTAGTATTAGTAGAACTGTTATTATGAATAAAGTTTTTCCCAAGTTAGCAGTCTTTGAAATTCCTTTTGTTGGCCCAAGATTTACTTGGAGGAAAAAAGAAGGTTAGTGATAATAATATTTTTAAAAGGCTTGATAGAGCCATTGCTAGTATATAGTGGTTAGCAAATTTTCCCCAAGCAAAATTAATCATCATAATTTCACAACTTCTAATTATTGTTGCATTTCGTTAGACTATATGCCTCAGATTTATATCTAAGCCCCTCCCTTTCGTTTTGGAAAGATGTGGTGCTTGCGAAAATATTATGATACTTTGGTTAAGAAAACTTGGTGTAGTCGATTTAATGGGTGTTTTATGTTTTGTTTAGTTAAAAAATGCAAACTTCTAAAAGACAAATCAAAAGTTTGGAATAAATCTCGGTTTGGTAATGTGTTTAGCCAACTCCGGATTGTGGACAAAAAGTTAGCTTCCCGAACTAGTTAACAATCAAATGAACATTTCTTTAGAAAATAAACAAGACATTTTTCTTTTGAAGATAGGTTAACTAATTTCATTTAGCCATGAATATTGGAAGCAAAAAGTAAAACAACGTATCTTACGAAAGGGGATGCTAATACTAGTTAGTTTCATGCTCATGCTTCCATTCGTCAGAGGCGAAATCGAATAAAGGAGTATATTACTGAGGCCAATTCCACTATCAGTTCTCCTATAGAAATTACTCATGCGATCACAAGTGAATTTAGCTTGCGGTTTATTTCCAATACTAATTGTCATTTTGATAGCAATTTAGATTTTGAGCTTATTACCCCTATTATTTCTATGGAAGATAATGATTTTTTAGCTCGTTGATGTTTCGGGTGATGAAATTAAAAGTGCTACTTTTGATCTTGCTCCTAATAAGTCCCCGAGGACGACAACGAGTTTCCTCCTTTCTTTTTTTCAAAAATATTGGGCGCTTGTAGATAACTCAGTTATTCGTGTTGTTCAAGCTAAGATTTTTTCCATTCTGGCAAAATTCTAAAGGAAATAAATCATACTTTTCTAGCTTTAATCCCTAAGATTGATAATCTTTCTTGTGCAAATCACTTTAGACCAATTAGTCTTTGTTCTACTATTTATAAAATTATCTATAAAGTTATTACTAGCCGACTTAAAATAGTAATGGGTAAAATCATTCACCCCTTCATGGGGCGTTTGTGCTCGAAAGGTTAATTCAAGATAATATTTTATTAGCACATGAAGTTTTTCACTCTTCAAAAAAGGGAGGATTGTCTAGTTGGATTGCAATTAAGTTAGATATGGAAAAAGCTTATGATAGATTAGAATGACCTTTACGTTAGATTGTGTAAACTCCTTTAATCTTGAAGTATTCCCATTGATCAATATATATAGTGTTTACAAAATAATAATCCTAACCATGTTAGGAATCCAAACTATATAGGGATTATACAAATATATCCTAAAACCAATGAGAAAATATTATCCTAAATATATTCTCTATCACCCCCAAATGAGCGGGAGAAAGTCGGAAGTTCAGTCTGGATCGAATCATGCATCGGACGATGGAGGATAATATGATAACCCAAGATCAAATGGAGAAGCAACAATAACCTAATAATGACGAGGAAGCAACAACCACAATCTACGCAGAGGAGAGCGGCTGGCAGGCCAAAGGGAGGAAGGCGCGAGCGAGTTGCGAATTTGGGCTAAGTTGCGGAGCCGAATATATGGTTATCGTCGAGGAGGCATTGCTGCGTAGAGAAGAAACGAAAAAAACTACACCGAATATGTTCTTAATAGGAAACAACTAACACACTAAATATCCCACTTAGACGGTAGAACGGAAAAAAAAAAATCATGAGATCCGAAATTTTGAAAAAACATATCAAACCAACGTAACCTGGGAGAAGGCATGTCTTGCCCAAACTTCGAATGACAAGCCTTGCCCGATGGAGTCGCAAACGAAATAGAAGATGGCGAAAGGGTACTGGAACTAAAACTTGTGTTACTACGGAGGAACAACACGTTCGGAGGAACTCCAAATAGTAGAACACATAATTGAAAACCTCGTTGTTGCACCCACAGAAATACTCTGCCTTGGCTTCCCTTGCTATGATGGGTTGAAGGGACTATCCAACAGTGGAGGTGGGTGGGGTTTTGCTAGACAACGTTGGTGTAAAATAATGGTGTGTTCGTGGGAAAAAAACAATGTGTTTTAAATTCTATTTTTAAGAAAATAAGCTATTGGCTATGGAGAGAGGAATCGTAGGAGAGATTCATAAACACCGCACAAGGGGTGGATGTATCTTGTTAGTGGATGAAAGGCACAAGATGACAACAAAAGGTAATATATAGTAATTGAAATAGATGATCCGATTCATCAAAGTATTACGTGCCAAAGTAATGAGGAAGAGGAAGTAGAAGAAAACCAAGTAACTAATTGGCGAGAAGTCCTTTTGTGGCATAATGAAAGACAAAGACTTGGAGCAAGGCAAATTGAACAAGATGATGTGTCATCTTTGTAAGAATTCGGCAAATCCAAAATCCACCAAGCGGATGTGTATTCTTTGGAAAAATTACATACAAAAATCAAGATTTTACTAAGCGTTTTTGTGTTTTTTGATGATTGGAATCCCGCCGGTGGGTTTAATATGCTAACCCACCGGCAAGAGAGAAAAAATTCTCAAGACAATCCCAAGATCTAACCCGCTCTTGATACCATGTTAGATTGTGTAAACTCCCTTAATCTTGGAGTATTCCCATTGATCAATATATATAGTGTTTACAAAATAATAATCCTAACCATGTTAGAATCCAAACTATATAGGGATTATACAAATATATCCTAAACCAGATGAGAAAATATTATCCCAAATATATTCTCTATTACTTTCATTTTAACCATGTTAGAAAAACTAGGATTTAGCGGACGGTGGATAGACTGGATAAAAGTGTGCGTTCTACTCCTTCTTTCTCGGTTTTAGTTAATGGTATTCCCGAGGCTCGGCTTTCGGCCGAGTCTCGTGGAATTCGTCAAGGAGATCATTTGTCCCCGTACTTATTTATTCCGTGCTTGAGGTTTGTAACACCCAGATAATTCTCTCTTTTGGAAACACCTTTATAATATAAAACTTAGAGAATTACCCAAGTATTATCGCCCGTGTGATAACGCATCGGGCTTATTCGTAATTTTGCAAGGAAAAGCAATTAATTGAACTTCATACTTTATTGTCATAAATAAATAAATAACTAAGTACTTCAAAAACAATTAACTTTAAATGTCTACTCAAACTCGAACTTATTAAAATACGTTCCAAATAATGTGACAACATGACAACTTAAATTACACAAGCTCTCCATTCCCGGATTCCCAATGATGCTACATCCGCGAACTCCGTAAATGTCAATGCTCTAGAGAGTCCGCTCACCAAAATTGGGTCATCACCAGGATCAATAAGGCAAAGCCATGATCAACACATACAAACAAAGCACGTAATCGCAAAGGCGAGTACTACATAGTAATAAATAAACTTACCTAACATGATACTAAATAATAACATGCAAGGATAAATAATAATATAATCACATAACATTTCTGCAGACAACTTTTACTGAACTAAACTCTAAACATCTTTTTATTACTCAAATGGAATAGTTATTGGACCTGAGTTGTCTTATCTACTAAAGCCTTCATTACGAAGACGAAATACGGGAGCTACCACGTATTCCAGAAATGACCTGCGATATCGAGGAACCTTTGCTAAGCGAAAAGGGATGGGGATCAATCCATCTCCTGTTAAAAGCCATGGCTCGCTTCACCATGTACCCCAACTCCTAATATCCAACTCTAGACGTGCACCAGTCTAAAGTCTATAACCATCCTTGTTACACTTTACGTTCTTTACGGATTATTACTTGTTATGACACACATTCAAGCATACGAATAACAATTCAACATACACAATTGAACTTCTTTTATCTTAGGATTTAATAAGTGGTACAACTTACAATCCAAGACTTACTTTCTTTTAAATCTTAACTTTCTCATTTGTTGAACCTAGCCAACAATCAAACTTACCTTTAAAAGGCATACTTATCAACTTACCAAATAAGGCCACAGTCCTCAGTAAAGTAGTGAAATAATACTTTGTAAGGGAACACATGAATAATCATGAATCAATCTTAATAATATATTAATTCCCCCATGTGAATTAATAATTAAAGTTCCCCATCCCATTAACATGCTTGCATCAATATTCCATACAAACATGATATTCTACTCAAAATCAATTATCATAATCAACATGTTTGCACAGGCATAAACATGCAAAATCCAACATAATAAATATTATACATGAACTCAACATAGTTCCTATGCATGATACTACTTAATTCTTCTTCATAAAAATCATGATACTATCTCAATCATCACATAGGTATGTACGTACCTTGTGTAAACTAGTCGACTGGCCACTTTAGCTCCTTTAAAAATCTCCTACGGAATACTCTCCGCCTAGAAATCAAATATAACTAAAATCAATACTCTTAAATAAAAGACAGCAACTTTAAAATATTTAAAATCCCCTTTAAACATATTCAAAAGTTGATTTTTCTACTAAAACTCCAATTACTTTTAATTCCTAGCATAGTACTACCATACTAGTAATTAAAATTCTTAAAACTCCCTAAATAAAATACTTTCTGAAATTCCAGCAACTTATAAAATCATGAAACCTTCTTTAAACCCACTTAAACATGCTTAAAATCATAAATTCAATCAATCTCATAGTATATAATATGCTACTATGGTTTTCTAATAATTAACACCCTAAAAATCCATGCTTTAATTATTAAAACTTCAATCTAACAATAATAAACAAATCTGAATTTTTATTCTTATAATATAATATATATATGAATCAAGATTATTTATTAAAACAGTAAATTAAAATCAATAATCATGATTAACATTAAAATAAAGCATAAAAACATAGTCTTTAATGGAAACTTGAGGAAGAAGAAAAGAATTAAACCAACACAAGAGGAAAGTAGGATGATGCGTCGGCCAAGGAAGAGCAACGGCGGCAGCAGCGGCGGTTCACCGGTGATTGACGACGGTGGTGACGTTTTTAGCGAAGAAGAAAGCGTTACTTGAAGAAGAAAGAAAGCTTGAGAGGAAGAAATCTGAATTTTACGTGAAAGAGGAAGAAAGGAGGAGAATGCTGTGAGTTTGAGAGAGGAGAGAGAAAAATAATCTTTGTGTGGGGTAAAATAATTGGGTTTAAGGTATTTATAAGTAGGGTTTTCTTTTGGGCTTAGGAAAGAAGATTGAGTTTGAATATAATTTGATGACAACTAGATTGATAAATTGAACTCCTAGCATCAATATAACTCCTTTTCTAATCTACTTAGAATTTGGGTTCTCAAGTCCACTTAGACTTCTTTTCCAAATCAAATTAGTGATTTCAAACCTTTTTTCAAAGCATGCCTAATTAAAATATTTTCAACTTTCTTAAATTCTTAAAATAATTTCATTTGACTTTTTAAAATAGTCAACCTACTTTAAATAATAAAATCATTTCAACTAAAATATAAATATATATGTGATAAAATATATTTATAAAATCCTTTTAAAATTATGGGGGATTACGGGGTTTTGGCTCGAAAGTTTACTCTTGCTAGCTCCCAAAAGGATAAGTTAGCTGGTGTTTCAGGTTGGAAATTCGGGTGTTAGGATCCTTTTTCCGACGTTTTGCGGATGATACTATGATTTTTGCGAAAGCTTCCGAAAGTAGATGTACGATGATTGTTACTTTCTAGGTAAATCATTGCTATGTCAGGACAAATTGTTAATTATCATAAGTCGCCTTTTCAAGTTACATATAATGTCTTTGAGCAGGATAAAGTAAACTTTGCAGCTATTCTTGGGATGGCTGAATCTCATGACTTAGGAAGTATCTTGGTTTCGTTATTACTTCTAGGGTTACTAAAGACACATTTGGTAAGGTTGTTTGTAAAGTCATCAATCAATCACCTAAACTCAAAGCAAATTCTCTTTCTCAAAGTGTAGATATATTTGTTTTGATTTAGTCCAATCTTGCAACTAAAGCGAATTTTCAAATGCAAATTTTTTATATACTTAAACGTATTTTAGGTAAGTTAGATAAAACTTATAATTTCTTTTGGAACAAGGATTCTCTTAATTCTTGATGAACTTTATTGGATGGGATAGGATTTGTAAACCAAAATGTTTTGGGGTCTAGGTTTGAGAAAGGTTAACACTAATAACATAGCTCTTCAATTAAAGTTGCTATGGAAATTAGTTAAGAATAATGATAATTTATGGGTGAAATTAGTTAAAAACAAGTATGTGAAAAATAAAAATTTGTTGACTCACGAAGTTTCAAATTTAGCGTCATGGCAATGGAAAATCTTATGGGTCTTCGTAAGCTTTTTGCCAAGGATTGCGTTGGCAAATTGGGGATGGTAAAAGTATTAGTTTTGGGATGATAATTGGTTGCTTCAATTTCCTTTAAAGGAAAGTGGTGCGACCTCCCCACGATTCTCTTCACTTCAAGATGCGAATTTGTGCTTGATAGTAAGAGTTGGAACCATCCAAAGTTAGCTATTTATCTTCACGATGATTAAGTGGAGCAAGTATGTTCTACCTTTCTTCTTGTTCATCCACATATCCGATTCTCTTGTGTGGGGCCTTTAGTGATCGTGAATATTGGTAAAAATCTGAGTGCGCCGTTAGATCAAGGTATGTTTAATAGTGTTGTTAAAATGGATTATGTGTGGATTTGGAAGCTTTAGGTCCTCCAAAGGTCAAAACTTTTTTTGGAAAGCTTGCAATGATTGTCTTCCTACTAAGGCTAGATTGGAGAAGTCGTATTTTTCTTCCTTAGGCGTGTGTTTTTGTAACTATCATTCGGACTCAACAACATCTTTGTTTTTCCTGTTCTTTTATGGTTGACACTTTTGCTCGGCTTCATGAAAGTCATAGTTATCCTGCTTTACCGAATTTGCCCCATTTGGGTAGTATGTCTTTAAATGCTTAATTATTGTCATAATTACGTGGTGTCTTAATGAGGATTTAGCTCTGTTTTACGTAGTTTGGTGGTTTATTTGGTATTTTAGAATAAAATTATTTTTAATGAGGAGTCCTTTCCTCATTTTCAAGCTGCTATTATTATCAAGAAGTTTGCTTCCGGGTTGGGAAAAGGTTGATATAGGGAGATCTTGATCCTCCTAATTGTGGTAATGGGTTACTCTAGACTCCCAAATTGTTTCTCGCTCGAGCGGGGAGAATGTTATTTGGTCTCCCCCTCTGCCGGTTTTTATAAGTTAAATTTTGATGGCTCTAAACGTAGTAATGGTAGTTCTTCCTTTGGTTTTGTTATTGGCGATGAGAATGGTATTGTGTTACTTGCGGAGGAACAGGCTCTTGGGCATTTTTCTTCGATTCTTCAAGGCTGCGAAGCTTGGTGTCTTAGAGTAGGAATTAGATTTGTCATTTCGCTAAACACCCGAATATTGTTATTGAAGGAGACAAGCTTGTTGTGATTAATTCGATTAAGAAAATTTGGAGCATCTCGTGGGAAATTAATAATATTATTTTTCATGTAGGTGTTGACTGGACCGATTTTCTAACTTCCGATTTGTCCATGTTTTCGTGAGGCTAACAGAGCAAGGACTTTATTGGCTACTGCGGCCACTCTTGTGTCCCTCTTTTTGTATTCTTTCCCTCCCTATGATGTTGATTTTTCTAAGGATGGTTTAGGTTAATTTTGACTTAACCAGGGTCTAGCCTAGTTTTCATTTCCTAATAAATAGAAAAAATGAGGTTGATTGGGTAGTAGGGGTCAAAGTTATTAAAATCGAACGATTGCAATCTTCAAAATCCTACGATTTTACGATTCCAAAATATAGTTAACGATTCATTTACGATTCTGACGATTCTATACATTTCGTTGACTAGCGAAAACCTCGCAAATTTAAATCATGTTAACAAGCAAATGGATAGATATATATTATTAGGTTATTGCCAATATAGTGGGTAACAACTATTTTTTCTAATTTTAGGGCTTTTGAACTTGTAATTTTAGCATATTCACGCAAAGATTGACAGGCAGCATCTTGACATTACTCGTGAAACATAGACCCACGATTCTACGATTCGATTTACGATTCGGATTCTAACACTAAGCTCCTATTCAAACTAATCTCGATTTTAACAACTTAGTGCTATTTATTTCGATAATCCGATCTGAAATCTCAGATATCCGAATACATTGGATCGCAAAAAGCGATCCGAATTGATTCGAAACTTTGATATCCGAAAACTAAAAATTACATTTTTCGGGCTTTAAAAGCTTCATAAAATAAGCTTTGCCTTCGGGACGGTTTCATCTGGATATTTCGTATATCCTGGCCCTGCACTGATAATTCTGGACGGACATCCGAAAATCCCACTAAGTTTTATATCCGAAAATGAAAATTTCCGACATATCCGATCCAAAATATCCGAAAACTCAAAAATCGAATCTATAGCCATAAACACTCTCTTCACTTCGAGTAGTTGCTTCATCGATACTCCCCATGGCCC